>CATQJA010002448.1:0-29911 GCA_958295435.1 Mesorhabditis spiculigera
CAAATTCATAAACGCCTTTGAATCCCCTAACCACTCCGAACCCCGTGTTTTGTTGATGAGCCTTGGTCGCCTTGACGGTGTCGAACTTGGTACGGCATATCGCACATCGGAACTTGACGGCTAGGTTGTGGATGGACTTCCAATGTCGGGTCCAGTCCGCCTTGCTGCCGCGACGGGCCGGTGGCGCACAGTCGGCACACGTAATGACTGTCATTAGGCGTGGCGATGAGTAGTAGTCGGGCCCGATGCAAATTAGTATTCGATATTGCACCTAGAGACACACATGTTCGTTTTCGGACCCCTACTCTAAAATGAAGGATTTTGCCCACATAATAATTTTTCGATTTTACTGAAAATAAACATCGTGTATAATTTTTTGAGCCGTATCCGTTTCTTAAATGCAAATCCAAATTCATAAACGCTATTGAATACCCTAACCACGCCGAACCCCAGACGCCCTCCCCGCCCGCGGGACCTTCAACCTAGGTTTTACTCCATATACCTTACAATATCCAATTTTATGAAAAATACATATTCCATGTAACTTTTTGCGCTCTTTCTTTTTAAAATATTGTTCACCCCGTGTGGGGTGTGCGCCGTTCCCGGCGGTAGGTGCAATACCGGGCCGACGCTGTACGGCGAGAAGCAAGCTTCTGCGAACCGTACCATTTCCAAAAATATGTTAATCTCGATGTGTTCAATAGAACACGTACCGGAGATTAAGCCGATAAGAACAGATAATTTTATTCAGTACATGCTCGGCCCGAGGGCCGGAAATACACAAGTCACACGCGATTAAAATGCATACAGGATTGACGGTTAAGCGTCAATTTGGGAGAGTTACAATCAAATTTGAGAAGTGAAAAATTAGAGATTCGAATTCACACAGGTTGTGAGATATCAGAATGAGTTGGGGGCACATTAAGAGCATTACAATTCACAGTGATAGAAAATGAGTATCGCTTTTGGTACTTTATTGGGGGTCGTCGAGCTTGTACTGTCGCTGGCCCGTCACATGCTCCACGTAGATGTCCCTGCTCCAGCGGATCGAGTCGGCGACCATCAGAAGACGCATCAGTTGTCCATACTTGACGGAGATCTTCAGCCTTCTTTGGATGTCGTTATTGGCGGCGTCCCATCCTCCGAGTGGCCCGACCATCCATGCGCCCAGGAACGTGTCGTATCCGTCGGTGGAGTACTTGTCGAGGATGGGCAGGTACTTGCGCTCCTTCTCGCGGCGTGCATCTTCGAAGATCGACACATCTCCATTCTCGAACGGCATCGTCACATCGATGATGGTGATGGTCTTGAGGCGGTCGTTGATGATCGTGTAGTCGGGCCGTAGTTGTCCGTCTGTGCCGGGGATCTTCTGGTTGACGTAGATCTTGTCGTCGTCGAGCGGCTTGTAGGCGTTCATCAGTCGATCCAGCACGGCGTTGTGGCGAAGTTGGATGGCGTGCGAATGGGCGTGGCAGTGGTTGAGGGTGTGAGCTACGCTTTCCAGAGCGTAGCCACACTTCCGGCAGCGCTTGTCGACGTGGCCTCTGGATCGGTTGCAGCCGTTGAGCGCGAGGGAGGTCGAGGCGAGCTCGGTGGACGAACCGCCAGTCAGCGAAGCGTACGAACCGACCATCTCGCATGAAGTAGTTGGAGGTTGGTTGGCGGCTCGTCACTTGGTACGTCTTGCCCTGGCTCTTCTTGCGAGGTGGGGGATTGAGCTCTGGGCGGCTTTCTTGAGGGCTCGCTCACAGTTCTTCTTGTTGACGCCGCCTTGAACGGTAGCCGAACCCGTCTTCAACTTCATCCATCTCCATCGATGTCGAGCTTGTCGGAGTGCGAAGTCGTCCGTGGCAAGCCGGAAGTCTTGACCAAACGTTACTTGGCATCCGAGAGGTGCAGAGTCACCGTCCTTCTTCTGGTTCAGGTATTGGGCGGTTTCTTGCTCGGACGGTGGTAATCGAGTGGTCCGATTTGGCCCGGTAGTCTGTCTCAAGTCTCATGCAAATCCAAATTCATAAACGCCTTTGAATCCCCTAACCACTCCGAACCCCGTGTTTTGTTGATGGTCTTGGTCGCCTTGATGTCGAACTTGGTACGGCATATCGCCATCGGAACGACGGCTAGGTGTGGATGGACTCGATGTCGGGTCAGTCCGCCTTGCACCTTGCGACGGGCCGGTGGACGTCGGCACACGTATGTGTCGGTAGGCGTGGCGATGAAGTAGTAGTCGGGCCCGATGCAAATTAGTATTCGATATTGAACCTAGTGACACCCATGTTCGTTTTCGGACCCCTACTCTAAAATGAAGGATTTTGCCCATATAATAATTTTTCGATTTTACTGAAAATAAACATCGTGCATAATTTTTTAAGCCGTATCCGTTTCTTAAATGCAAATCCAAATTCATAAACGCCTTTGAATCCCTAACCACGCCGAACCCCAGACGCCCTCCCCCCGCCCGCCGGACCTTCAACCTAGGTTTTACTCCATATACCTTACAATATCCAATTTTATGAAAAATACATATTCCATGTAACTTTTTGCGCTCTTTCTTTTTAAAATATTGTTCACCCCGTGTGGGGTGTGCGCCGTTCCCGGCGGTAGGTGCAATACCGGGCCGACGCTGTACGGCGAGAAGCAAGCTTCTGCGAACCGTACCATTTCCAAAAATATGTTAATCTCGATGTGTTCAATAGAACACGTACCGGAGATTAAGCCGATAAGAACAGATACTACACATTGATCTTAGCCAAAGGCCAGAAGCGATACTGTACATCGAAAACTACAGTAAATACCACCTAGAGTACGCCTAGATACATCGCTAGAGGGTTGGGGCCAGCGAGACTCTATAGAACCCCCAACCGGGTCAGCCTAGCCGCCTCGGGTCTCCAATAGGAGCAGGGATCTCTCGCCGTTTTTATGCCAATACCCTCTAAAAGGTCGTGCTCTATCGTATCTAGCGCCAACTCAAACCTTCAACCACATTCGATAGGTATCCGGGGTTATGCACACCCCTAGAGGTACCCCCAGTGGATGTGGCAGCATTAATAGCCCATATAATTCCCGGCAAGGGTTCTGGCTTCTGGGACTGAAAGAGAGAAACATCTGCCAGTTTTAAAATCCAAATTTAAAACGGTAAAAAATTTCATACAAAATAGTGGTTTTAATCGAAAAATGGAAATCGAGGTTTTGGGACCGAAAAACGGCATATAAGGTGTCAATTAACTGTTTTTCGCAAAGTCCTATTTGCCGTTTTATAGTGCATAATTTTTTTGATCTTGATAATTTCAGTTCTATTATTCATGTGAAAAAGCGTAAAGGCAAAAAGCAAAAAACCCGTTCCGGGAGAGGTCGAACTCGGGCCCCCGCCTGGTAACACCTTGAAAAACAGTTTATTATCACTTAATCACAATTCTTTAGTTTTTAGTTGTTTAACGATTTGCGTTCATCGATATGTCCGGCAGAATCCTGCTCTTGGCTGGGATCGAACCCGGGTAGCTGGACTAAAAACACCTTGAAAATGTAGTTACTTCTTCCCGGATTCCCTTAATTTACATACCTAGGCAGCAATACGTATTTCCCTGTTTCTCGCCTTGACCTACTTTATGTCGGACCAACCAAATATGCTCTCCTAGAGTTGGCGCTATTTCTATGCATCGATTGGCGCCAAAACACACAAGTGGCCCGGCGAGATAGGGACTACTAGGGGGGTTGCCACCCATCTGATATGCATCCAACAGATTGCATAAAGGGAATCTAGAAAAGTCAGAAAGCTTATGAAAGCGGGAGAGAGAGAGAGGAAGAGTGAAAGAGCGAGCGAGAGAGAGAGAGAGAGTGCGAAGGAGAGATAGAAGATCGATCAAAGCCTAAAAATTTTAATAAATCAATAAGAATGAAAAACATAAAATCAACACTATACAGGTTTTGCTCATCGGTACTCGGTTGGATTTCTGCAAAGGTACACCAACTTGGCCCTGTCGCCGGTTCTGCTGAATCGTCGACTAACCAATCACTATCACAATGGTTCAATTCATAAAATGGTTCAAAAATTTATTTCATTCAGATCCTGGCCGGTTCTAAGGCCATGCCTTTTCAAAGCTGTCTGCTAGTAAAATTTTATGCCCGTTGGCGTGAGGTTAGAGAGGTAGCAATAACTGAATGGAGAAACGAAATCCGATATAAGGTATCAAAAACTAAAATGAACCCTCCAATTCTTGGTTGTTACACATAGCGACAGTTTGACTTTGGTAATAACTTCCGTGAAGACTACAGTAGCTAAGAAATCGGTCTAGCTCGAGCCAACACCTCTAACCCGATATAGACCTAAAATCCGACGTCATGAAACAGACATGATGACATTTTCGCGCAGCGTTTCCTCTCTCCCACAAGGAAGCTTCGGCTTTGATCCCCAGTACGGTATTCAGACCTAATATCTTTTCCCTGTTGCGATCAGCATCGAAACATTTCAGTGACCAAGCGTTCATCACTGCCACGGGAATCTGTCAAACTCTCGAAAATCAGAATCTCGAATTTTCAGATTCTCGAATTTTCGGAATCTCGAAGTTTTAGAATCTCAAAATTGCCATGGCTTAAATCAGCATTAAAAGTTCCGGAAATTGCACGCCTACGCGGTAAATCCAGCATAGGCATATTCGAGATTCTAAAAATGCCGAAAATCGAGCAAAAAATTCGAGATTCTGAAAATTCGAGATTCTGAAAATTCGGGATTTTGAAAATTCGAGATTCTGATTTTCGTGATCCTGATTTTCGAGATTCTGTCAGCAATTCCTGATCGAGTGGTGGTTTCTACTTCCGGGTTTCGTCAAAGAACAATCAACTGCTGAAGACAAAAATTGTCCTATCGTCTTGTACATGAACCCTCTTTTTGTGTCTGAACCAGGTTCTTGCCGCTTCAGAATTTGGTTTTCTACTCGTTCTCATTATTTTCCACCTGTTCTCACATCAAAAACGGAACTCACCCCGCATGCCGTCGACAGGTAACAATCAGCAAGCACTTGGGTCCTTACATTTCGTCAATTTCAGGGAACGGGCAAGGCGTCGCATGAGGTTTTGAAGTGTGTCGCCGACCATATTCTAAAATCCTTTTATTTTCCTGATGCTCCATAAGAGTGCTGTTTTCCGCCAGAGAGTATTGTGACGTACCATATTTCCATCCAACGGAGCGACTAGTTGATAGAATTTCACTCCCTCTTGACTGAAAATCCGCTTCTCAGCTGGTTGTTGGAAATTCAACAACACGACAGAAATTTGCATAATAAGGAGACAATTGTCGGAGCATTTAGTTTGCAAAACCGGATGGTTGTTGGAAAAAGTCCACTTTCAATCCCGAGTAAAGCTCAAAAAGGCTTAATAGCTTAGCAAACTTATCAGACGATCACCGGCTGCCCCTTGTAGATCAATATTTTGTAAGAGTTTACTTTACCCCGCCCCCTCCCCCCCCACAGCCAAAGGGTCTCAAAGTTGTCGGTATTTTCGCTTATTTTGTCGGGATTTTCGCAACGCCATTCGATAGAGCGTCGAAAAATATACTAAGAGTTTTAATTTGAGCCTAGAATAATGTACAATAAAAAAGTTATAGCCAAAAAGTTCCGGCTGGGGGGGGGGGGTAAAGTAAACCGTAGCCCAATATTTTTCGGTAGACGGCCATTTATCGTGTTTTTACGGTGAAATAAGAAAGCTGAAATCTGGAAGATATCTTTCAAATTTGTTCGATTTCCATGAAATTCAACCTACACCGGTCAATCCGACAAAGACTCCGACAATTCCAGACGATACTTGTATATCGAAGACTTACACTTCTATGCTGGCCTGCCATTTCCGGTGAATTGTGCTTCGATCCCGATTCCAATTTTTCGCACGTCACAAAACAAAACTGTCTGTTATCTTCTGCCTTCAAAGGAAAAGCTTATAATGAGCCGATAAATCGACATTACCCTTCTCTTTCCCTCCCCATGCCCATGCTCCATAAATATTTGCCGAAATCGATTTGGCGCTTGATTTTTATGGGTTTAAGCTTGTTATATTCAGCCGGAAAGTTCTATGAAGTGTATTTTGGAACCAACAGCTTCATTGGCCTGTATAAAAGGTATGGAAAATACGGTTTTCAGACTAACAATGCGATGGCATTTAGTCCGCCAAACAAGGAACGAAAGGTTTTGCCTACAGCGCTGCTCGTCGGAGCAGTTTTGATGATTGTCGCGGAGATTGTTTTATTTATGATGACAATATTTCTTACAATGCTATCATTGCGCAATCGGAATCGATTATCTTCGCTGGCATATCCGTTATACGTCGTAGGTTTTAAAGATAAAACTAGCATGAGGGAGAGCTTACCTTTTATCCTTTTAGTAAGTTAGAAAAATTTCGACTAGCTTAAAAAAATATCATCTATCTGCAGGTAATGGAAATCCACGGTCGATATGATGAGATCGTCGGAGCCATCTTCTTCAAAGAATACAACCGTTTATGGTTCTTGATGTGTATGCTAGTTTTGTCTGTCGCCATCCCCTTTGCCTTCAAGCCCATCTACGATGAATCTTTTAAGATTCGGCTGCCGTTTTTTGTGGTACAAAATATTAGTGGACTGTCACCAAGGCCAACATAGACTTCGTCCACTTTTTAAATTTTGTTTTAATTGATGATCTCTGTAAATAAATTTTAATAAAGCAATACGTGTGTATCCAATGTCGCCTTGAAATAACCCATTGTTGTTATCCACGCCTCTCTAAGTGGACACTTCAACCCCGGCAGTAATACACCGATACCTTCTACCCGGTCTTCTGCCTTTTAATGTTCTATCAATACCTCCCAAAATCCATTTCGAAGCCTATTTTCATCCTTCTAAGCTTCCTATATCCTGCTATATATATATATATATATATATATATATATATATATATATATACTCTCTCTCTCTCTCTCTCTCTCTGGCTAACTAACTCTCTCTCTCTCTCTCTCTCTCTCTCTCTCTGGCTCACTCTCTCTCTCTCTTTCTCTCTCTTCAACGTACATCAATGTATAAATAAATTGGCACAATCCCACAGCTTGCAAAATCCCAAGCAAAGAAGTCGGCCACAAAACAAACCATGTCCTAAAAATCCTCTAAAAATGCTATACATTCAATAACATACCGCAATTACGGTACAAAGGCAAATCCTAGCAAATGGTGTCTTGAAATCCCGCGGCTTCCGAAAGAACTGCCTTAATATCACAAACACCACTCCAAACGTAGGCAATATCAACATCGCCATAATGTAATTTTTCACAAGCGTTTTGTAATTGATCATCATCGGAAAATCCTGTTCCGCCATTTTCTGGGTACTGTAAAGAGTGGGGTCGTGGGGGGAATCTGTCAAAATTTCGAAAATCAGAATCTCGAAAATCAAAATCTCAAATTTTCAGAATCTCGAATTCTTTAGTATCGATATTTCCATGGTCTAAATCAGCATTAAAGGCTCCGGAAATTGCACGTCTATGCCCTGAATCCAGCATCGGCATATTTCGAGGTTCTGAAAATTCGTGATTTTGAAAATCGAGATAAAATTCGAGATTATGAAAATTCGAGATTTTGATTTTCGAGATTCTGTTAGGCATTCGGGTCTTGGAAATAATTGCGGCAGTAGAATTACTACGAATTTTGACACGTATATCTGGCTTCCTATTTAGACCCTGCTGGGTGGAGCCCCTAATTTACCATCCGATCCCACTTAACAAAACCCGTGATTTTTTTGACGGCCATGGCCCTGTACAGATGGTAATTTCTACAAAACAAGTGAAAAACTTCAGATTGGGCTAATCTTCAGAAATAGATGGTAGAAAATTACATACTAGGCGAAGTCCAAAAAGCCGCAGTTTTCAGAAACGATATTGCGGTTAATTTGGGGTTTTCTGGTAGTATTAGAAACGCGCAAGCCAGCAAAGACCCTAGGGAATTAGCCTGGTGTGCTAGAAATGGTACTTGATCTTTATAACTTAGGCATTAACGCAAAGATACGATATTCGCTACAACTGTATCGATCTGATACTGACGGCCGTTGGATTTTGTCGGTTGGAGTTTCCGAATATTCTGTCACGCAGAATTAAGCGTAGTTCGGCGGAATGCCAGATCCAGATCCATACCGTAGTCAGGGAGAGCAAATTGGAGCTTAGCGGGGTTAGGAACTAAGTTACGAATAACTCTTTTACGCTCTATATCTCGCTCGCTCTCTTTCTCTCTCTCGCCCGTTCTCTCTCTCTCTCGCTCTCGCTCTCGCTCTCTAGCTCGCGTCCTCTCTCCCTCGCTCTCTCTCTCTCAGAGGCAAAACTGACATGCGTAAAGTCCTTGTACGGATTTTCTTGCTCTAACACAAGATTCATCACCTAGAGGTGACTAGACAATGACGTTTCCATGCCATGCAAGCGTACTCTATAATTACCTGCGCAAAGATAAAGGCCAGCACGAACGTAAATGAGTAGAGGCTTACAAAGCAGAGCCGCCTTTCTGCCTAAGAACTTGAAATTGAGGGTTCCGTTGCCGCCCACCTTCGACTATAGCTTGCGGTTCTCGAAGCCACTGAGGTTTTTCATGAGCACCAGCTTTATGAGAACGAGAAGGTTGAAAAGTAAGCTGCTCGCGGCGAGAATAACGAGGGGCAGAAGGGTCCACTGGCCAACCTTTAGGTTTAGATCAAATGAGGGGAGTTGGAAAGAGAGAGAGAGACCGTCACATCCTGGTGGTAGCAAATTTTGGGGGACGATAATTAACGACCGCTACAAAAAAATTGGACTTCTAAAACGTGCTTAGCCTTAGGGCACATTTTCGGTAGGGCTCCTTTCGACGATTTGTCTCTAAGGTGCTCAGAAATAGCCCTACCGTAAAGGCCATTCTCGGTAGGGTTGCGCTTCACATCTTCGGAGGGCTTCCGCCTCTCTTTCAAATTTCCAAATTTCCAGACTCTTGCGGCTAACTAGCTGATCCGATAAAGAAAAAAATTCTGAACACGAGGGCCAGGTTTGTTTTTAAAAAATCGATGCCATAGGGCTGTTAGCGCTATGGCATCGATTTTGTAAAGGGTTCTTGTTAGCTGTTAACGCCAGAGGTGAAAATTATCGCTTGATGACGTGAAGAATAAATTTTTTTTCGGTGGGAGAAAGGAAATTTTTATGGGGTTTTTGGATGTTTGTCTTTTGTTTATTAAATTAATTTCCTTTTTATCTCGTGGTGATACTCAAGAGACCTTACGAAGCTTTTATTACAACACGAAACTTGTACAAAGATCGCTTTCACTCATGACCCTTCTTAGCGGCCCAATCCCCACACGTTTTCCGGGATCCAGCCTAAACAATACATACGTTGGATGCAATTCTTAAAATACCCAGAATATCTCCAACGGTCCCGGTGAACCTAGGGACGCAAGAGGCTTGGAGGGGACAGGGCGGGGCGAAGTATTGCACCTAAAAATATGCAAAAGTTGAAAAGATCCTAGTTTGAAAGTTGTAATATCGGCAGGGATTACGTCACTATAAAGAATTCGTGATAAAATTTTTTTTGCTTTACTGGCTTAATGATCTTGTCAAAATTACTGTAAAAGATAAATAGATTCCGATTTTTTGTTGCTGATGAACGAGATTTGTGGCTTATGTATTTTTTCAGTTTCAGTTCGCTCACCCTCTTCTCTTCACACTTGTTCACTCTTCACTCTTCACACTTCACACACTACCGCGCATTTCAGTGTGTCACACGTCACCGCTGTAAAAAGATTTTTTCAGTGGCGATTATTTAGGGAAACCTGGCGGGACAGATTGACAGCGGGGACCGGTGGTGGTTTGGACACAGTAGGTCCCGGGGGTGCACAGGACATTGGCGCAGGTCAGAGGAGCACGTGTCGTGGTGGTGGCCATGTCTGAAAATTTTCTGATACCTATTTCCTAATCGTCATATCTCTTTCTCATCCCTCTAACTCTCTTGCTCTCGCTCTTACTCGCTCTCCGCCGCTCTCACCCCCTCTCTGTCTCTCACACTGTTTCTCGCTCGCCGTCGTTCTCTCTCGCTCTTCCCTCTCACCGACGACTTCCTCTCCCCCCCCCTTCACTCTCTCTCTCTCTCTATCTCGCTCTCTTTCTCTCTTTCTCTCTTTCATCTTCTCTCTCTCTCTCTCTCTCTCTCTCTCTCTCCTCCCTGGCTAACGATTCAGTTGAACCTACAGCACTGATTCCACTGGACACATAGTCCGCTCGGGCTACGGTAATATCCCGGATTACACTGGCACTTTGCCGGAGCACAGGCACGATTGCAGACCTGAAATTTGCAAGTTGAGGTAGCAAGAGCTTGATCTAGATGCTGAGCGCTAGAAGGCGGGAGCAAGGAGCTAACGGAACGACAGATGCGCCCAGGCCTGCGCCAAAAATGGATGGGAGCTAGCCAGCACTTGAGGCGCAAAAGCTGGAGCTTGACTTTTAGAAGCTGCCAGGAGCTGGGAACTCGAAGCAGGTTTCGCCAGGCTAGAGGCAAGCAGAATCGGAATCGGGAGAATTTTAACATAAGGGGTTAGGGAGCATTACCTGGGAGCTAGCGCGAGCGAGCTAGGCTCTGGAAGCTGGGAAATCAATACGTGCAGCCATGTCCAAGCCAGAAGCGAGAATTTTGCCCCCCTCCCCCAATTACCTCTTTAAGACGAAATTAAGTATTTTATACCGGATTTGGATTTGTGCATGTCGGCTCACAGTAGCTGCTGCATGTCTGCCAGGTCGAGAATCCCGGGCAAGTCGGGGCTGAAAATTGGGGATTCATGGATTTCCGCACAATTCTTCGCTCACGGCAATCCCGCTCGAGGATACAGTTGCCGGCCGTGTTACGGGAGTATCCGGCATTGCACATGCACTTTCCGGGGCCGCAGATAGCCGGACAAATCTTAGGAAAAAAAACACAGCATTTTTCCAATTGTGGCGGATTTACCGGATTCCGCTGGGCACAAGTACGTTCACAGCTTGAGCCACAGGAGTTGTAGGACGAGTTTGTCGGGCAGACGGGAGCTGTGGGTACGCTCGTTTAGTCATGTTATAAGGTTTTAGCATACGACATTGGGAAAGCGGGACGCAGCCGCCAACGACATTACGGTAGTATCCACTGTTGCACTGGCAACGTTGGGCTGCACATTCCGGGGTGCAGATCGGAAATTCGAGGTGGGAAGGGTTTGCTTTGTTTTAAAGGGATTGTGAAGGTACAAATTGTGGATCTACAACTTTTTGCAGATGCGTCTCATATCGATAGATATCGTTTTCCTGGATTTTGTAACTGGCTTTAAGTTGATTGCAGCATCGAAAAATTGCCAAATTTTGCCTGCATAATGCCCTTAAAACTACGATAATAACTGAAACTTGGGCTAAAGGCTCTATCAAAGACGTACCGGTCGCTGGTTGGCGCAAGTTGGCTCGCAGTTTGAAGCACAGGTTTTCCAGGCGGAGTTGGTAATGCAACGAGGTGTCGTGGTGATCGGACGAAATGTCGGAAACGGAAACGGAAATGGCCCCAGAGCCGGAACTAAAAAAAAATCAAAATCCTAGCATCTTCTGTCTTATCTCTTCTTCAATCACGTATTATTGAGAAAACCGCTACCACCTACCCATGGGAGACGCTTCAGCTTTCGCCGCAACGCCGTCCGCACGAACGGAAACGAGAAGAGCCAAACACTTTACAAAAGTTAGGGATCGTCCATTGAGGAAATGCTTACCAAAATCCACATTGTTGGCTCAGCCAGTGAATTTTGCTTCAATACTACCAGGGCCGTAACAAACCCAAATTTCGGGGGCGACCTCAAAAATTTTTTACTAATATGACTAAAACTACAGCGCCGCAGGCAAAATTTTTCAAAACATGGGGTTTATAACACTAAAACTAGTGTTAAAAATAGCCAAAAACAGCGCCGCAGGCAAAAAAATTTTTGGAAAAATGAAATCATAAGGGTCCCCCCTTATGAACTTTTCGGCCTAAAGTTTTAAGTTTTCGGCTTAACTTTTCGGCCGAAGGCCGAAAAGTTCATAAGGGGGACCCTTATGATTTCATTTTTCCAAAAATTCCCAATTTTTTCCAAAAATCTCAAAAAAGAAAAAACGTTCAGGGAAGCTTTTTTGGAAAAAGGCAAAGATTTTTGCCGCGGCCGGGGGTCGAACCCGGGCCCCCCGCTCGGGAGGCGCGGATGCGTACCAGTCAGCCACAGCTACAACCTGGTGAGGGGATGAAGGGGGCGGCCCATGGCGCAAATGAAGTGAATTGCCTCCGCACCCACGGGCAGGTAGTGCGCGCGGTCCCTACGTCCAGGGGTGTACACGTTGGGACGAGTACACGGCCCTCCTGAACGTGCGCTTAGAGTCGGGCCTCGAAACTGACATCCAAACACGCACACAGACCAATATACGCCAAAAATTATATCAGGTAGGATTTAGGGATAACCGGTAAAACCTACGCTCTCCTGATCATTGATCACCAACCCCCGCCCATAGACAGTCCAGACAGTCGCGTGGCCGGCAACCATGCTACCAGCCCAAAACAGCGACAGGTAGCCCTTGGCCGCCGCGTGGAAGAGGCGATGGGCTTGCGACGCTGTGGACAGTTTTGAGCACACCGACGTAGAGCATGGCACAGATCGTATGCACCAGAAACGTTCCATAGAAACTCTAAACGTGAAGAGGGTTGGGGGTAGGAGGCCTCTTTGTCTACCAACGCAACGTGGATTGCAAATCGGTTCACGGGGAGGAAACCGAGGAGTTTCACCGCTGAATAAGGCATGAAGATGATAGGCTTGGTGGCGGCCGCTGTAGTCTCGGTAAGGGCGGAAGCGATCTGGTTGTAAACGGTCGTGCCATTGTAAACGATTTGCATACTTTTTCCGAAACGCATTTTTTCCAAAATAGGTTTCCCGAAGGGCAGAATTTCGAAATTTGCTCCTAGCCATAAATTGGAAATGAGTTGGGAATGCTGGGGTCCCATGGCCATGGCCTAGCTCCGGGTCCAATCCGCAAAACAAACGCTCTGGGCGGGGGTCGAACCCGCATCCTACGGCTTTCGAGTCCGATGCTCTACCTAGTGGGCTACTGGGGCACGCGGAATGCCCCTCTCGGGGCACTTTCGGGAAAATGCCGGGTGGGCCGGGTGGGCCGAGGGCCGGGTGGATTACCACCTGCCGAACGGAACCCACATCGGCTTGTTTCGATTTGCCAGACGGTGAATCCCACCATTTCTCATTGACGCTCAGGCGATATTTCGGCTGCTATGTTTTATCCGTCATACGAGGAGCAACGATTGATTACCGGATTTTATTATATATTTTGGGGCATCGGTTTGCTAACCTTTATCCCCACCGTCTACTTTCTGCTCTACGGCAAAGCGCATCTGACAAAGGAGTACAAGATTGTGCAGTTGAATTTGGTGGTGCGTCAGTTGTTCAAAAAGATGCCGACGGCATAAGTTAATCGGTTACGCGAGGTAAATGGGGGTGGCTCTGCGCCTCTCACCTGGGCGCCCTCTCTCTCACCCGCCTGGCTTTTTGCCAATTCGTTGACGGCCCCCTCTCAAAGGCGGGATCGACACATCTGGTCTCACGCCCTTTAAAACGCTTTACCATTTTTTCGAACAGTCATTTTTCCGAAAGTGCCCCGAGAGGGGCATTCCGCGTGCCCCAGTAGCCCACTAGGTAGAGCATCGGACTCGAAAGCCGTAGAATGCGGGTTCGACCCCCGCCCAGAGCGTTTGTTTTGCGGATTGGACCCGGAGCTAGGCCATGGTCCAATTTATGGCTAGGAGCAAATTTCGAAATTCTGCCCTTCGGGAAACCTATTTTGGAAAAAATGCGTTTCGGAAAAAGTATGCAAATCGTTTACAATGGCACGACCGTTTACAACCAGATCGCTTCCGCCCTTACCGAGACTACAGCGGCCGCCACCAAGCCTATCATCTTCATGCCTTATTTAGCGGTGAAACTCCTCGGTTTCCTCCCCGTGAACCGATTTGCAATCCACGTTGCGTTGGTAGACAAAGAGGCCTCCTACCCCCAACCCTCTTCACGTTTAGAGTTTCTATGGAACGTTTCTGGTGCATACGATCTGTGCCATGCTCTACGTCGGTGTGCTCAAAACTGTGCAAGCGTCGCAAGCCCATCGCCTCTTCCACGCGGCGGCCAAGGGCTACCTGTCGCTGTTTTGGGCTGGTAGCATGGTTGCCGGCCACGCGACTGTCTGGACTGTCTATGGGCGGGGGTTGGTGATCAATGATCAGGAGAGCGTAGGTTTTACCGGTTATCCCTAAAATCCTACCTGATATAATTTTGGCGTGTATATTGGTCTGTGTGCGTGTTTGGATGTCAGTTTCGAGGCCCGACTTAAAGCGCACGTTCAGGGAGGGGCCGTGTACTCGTCCCAACGTGTACACCCTATGGACGTAGGGACCGCGCGCACTACCTGCCCGTGGAGTGGGAGGCAAATTCCTTCATTTGCGCCATGGGGCGCCCCTCATCCCCTCACCAGGTTGTAGCTGTGGCTGACTGGTACGCATCCGCGCCTCCCGAGCGGGGGGCCCGGGTTCGACGCCCCGTCGGCGGCAAAAATCTTTGCTTTTTTCCAAAAAAGCTTCCCTGAACGTGCCCTTTGAGGACCTTTCCGTTTCCAAAATGGCCTAATTCTCCGTCACCGGGGGAATCGACCCTCTTTTTCGATGGCGTCTTCAGAATTCCGATAAAATACAAAGTTACAAAGTTAAATCAGACTTTATCCAATTTTGGGGGTGCGGCATTTGCATAATATGAAAAATACAATTTTCTTCATTCTTGCCAGTTGCACTCACGAGTTTCGTCGTCTCTTTGGGCCTGATTCTCTTTTTCCTTTCTGTCTCCTCCCCGGCGCACTACACACGAAGCATAAAAGGAGTGTTTCGCGCGTGCTCCCAAGCCTTTGATGGTGTAGTGGTTAGCGCCCCGGCCTGCCAATCTAACGATCGGAGGTTCGTCCGCGGCAATCGTAGTGGCTTTGCTTTTTGCCCGGAAAATATTTCTCGGAGTGGAATTCAGTGTAGGGAGGCGTTATTATGACGGTCGTAGCTTAAACCTGCGCCGCAGGCTATAGAAAAAAAACTAGCCGCATAAGTTAGCGCCGCAGGCTAAAGGATACACTGTATCCGATACAGCCAGTCTCGCAATTTAGCGCCCCAGGCTTAAAGCTGAAGTTAGCCGGTCAAAATTGCGCCGCGGGCTTAAGAATATTACAAGCAAATCAAGCTTCGCCACATGTCCGATAACGAGACTAGCAGTTCAAGCTAGCGCCGCAGGCTGATGCCGCATAATGCTGATTTTCAATCCAATTTCAGATCTGCTTACTCGAGCAAATACTCTGCGGTATCGATGGGGTGTTTTTTTTTCGTAATCTGTACGACTACGTTATTTGGTTTCGACTTGGGCTCCTAGTGGTCGGCGGGACTTCAGTTTTATATATGACCGTGTGCTACTTGAACATCAAAGTCTTTTTCACGATCAACTCTAACGCGACGCTGAGCAAGCGTACACGCCATATGCACCGCCATTTCTGTGTGATATTCATGGTGCAGGTGAAATTTACAATTGTCTCCTCAACCGGGAATTAAGTCATTCATCGCTTATTCTTTTCTAGCCATACCATTTTTACTGGCGATATTCGTGTATGCAAGGTTGCTCGATCTGACATTTCTATATTGCCGTGAGTCCGGAATTCCGGTATGAAATGATTCCTCATTTTTAGCGACCGGCCTTACTATCATCTGGACTGGCCTGCACGCTATCGGCAACAATTTGGCGGTTTTGTTTGCCACAAAACCGTACAGGACTGCTATATTTCATGCGCTACTAGGAGGTTATCAGGTGGGCAGGTTATTCGTTTATTTATAGCTTTTTCTTCAGAAGCTGAACCCTTGGGCTCGGAACACCCTTGTGCCCGTACAACCTATGAAATGGCAAGCGGCGCTTCATGTTATTAATAAATGGCAGACTTCATATCCGAGAAACGGCGAAGCGAAGAAATCGAGTGGCGAACAATAAGTTATTCGATAAAAGTGCCCTTTGCTTGTAAGCAACCTTGTTAGTTAGCTTGAAGGAAAAGCACCTGACCCCCGAAGACTTGAACCCAATTGGTTCAAACTTCTCCGTGCGCCCGTTTCCTGCTTCATGATCTTAAAAAGTGCGACAGGTGAAAGCCGATGCAGCGCTGCAAATGTTTTGCAACTATTAATAGAACTCGACTGGATAATTGTTGACTACTTTCGTTTTACAAGGAGTCGCTCTTAGATGCTTTGGAATTTCGGGACGGGACCTTGCTAGTTCGATGGAGAAAAATTCTGAACAAGATGTTGTTTTCAAAAAGTGCTGATCGATAACTGTGTTTTAGAAAATTTTTAAAGTTTCGTGGTTTTCGCAAGTTTTCGAGTCCATTTCCTCGGTTCACGTCGTTTTCGGGGGCGCGGCCAGGCGCCATTCATAGCCTTCCGTCAAGGCGTCGAGCGGAGGTTGCTGTAGCACAGGGAAGTACGAGGGGGGCAACAGGGCAAGCCTCCCTCTCCCCCAAATCGGCCGAAGGTCGAAAAGTTCATAACCGAACATTTCCACACAGAACCTTCGTACACCTCCGAACATTTTGCAATAGAACCAGGGTTGAAAACCCGCTACGCGACTTTTCAACCCTGGCCCCGTTTAGCCCCATAATATGCTTCACTCTGCATACGTCTCTCCATTCCGATAAGAAAAATGAAAAAGTCACTCTTTCCCACTTCCGGCGTAGGCTAATTGTTTCCTAACAAAGAGGCATCCTGGTTTTACAACAAAATCGTAATTTTAATGCCGAAAACTACGGATTTCATAAAATCTGCTCTGCGTGCAGTCATCTCCTGCCCATTACGCAGCTAATGACATATCATACATAGCCTAATACCCTTCCCTTGTTGAAATATCCTCCGAACTCCCTGACGTAAGTTGCATGCAAAGTGGCACACACACAAACACTATTTTATATATATTCCTATCCTATAAGCGAGAAAAGTATGTCTGTTTTCTGTTCAGCCGATTTCTCGGCCGCCAGGCCGAATTTCCGGCTGATTTTTGGCATGCAAATAGAGAAACACATTTGTCAGTGACGCATTTTTTTGTTTGGCGAAATTCCTTCATTTAACGATTTTACAAGCAAAATAGTGAAAAATCCTTAACATTTTGCCCAAAAAAAAGGTATGTCCGGAGGTTTTCTCGGAGGCCAAGAGGAGCTGGGCTCTGATTTTTGGAGGGTGAGTGGTAAAAGCAATTCTCCCGATAAAATTTTTGGATTTTGCCTAATTCCGTAAAATAAAGTTTTTATGAGCTGTTTACTAGACGGTCCTTAATAAAATGGCCACAGTCCCGTCGTGTCCAGGCGATAACTCCACGCCCTGATGGAATTTGGAGCTGTAATTTGGTCTACTTATGTATTCGATAGTGGGGATCACGGGCATCTTATTATTTTTACAAATTTTTGGCGCATTCAGACTCAAAAAGAGAATTTTGTAAAGTTATCAGAAGTCCTCTCTCCCGGGGTGAGGCGCACCCCCAGGACAGAAGAGGCCTTTCCCGCCGCCCATCGCCATCGCCCCGTGGTGCAGTGGATTGGCGCCCGGTCTAACTAGAAGAAAAAGAGAAAAAGTAGACGAAGTCTATGTTGGCCTTGGCGGCAGTCCACTAATATTTTGTATCACAAAAAACGGCAGCCGCATCTTAAAAGATTCATCGTAGATTGGCTTGAAGGCAAAGGGGATGGCGACAGACAAAACTAGCATACACATCAAGAACCATAAACGGTTGTATTCTTTGAAGAAGATGGCTCCGACGATCTCATCATATCGACCGTGGATCTCCATTACCTGCAGATAGATGATATTTTATTAAGCTAGTCGCAATTTTTCTAACTTACTAAAAGGATCAAAGGTAAGCTCCACCTCATGCTAGTTTTATCTTTAAAACCTACGACGTATAACGGATATGCCAGCGAAGATAATCGATTCCGATTGCGCAATGATAGCATTGTAAGAAATATTGTCATCAGAAATAAAACAATCTCCGCGACAATCATCAAAACTGCTCCAACAAGCAGCGCTGTAGGCAAAACCTTTCGTTCCTTGTTTGGCGGACTAAATGCCATCACATTGTTAGTCTGAAAACCGTATTTTCCATACCTTTTATACAGGCCAATGAAGCTGTTGGTTCCAAAATACACTTCATAGAACTTTCCGGCTGAATATAACAAGCTTAAACCCATAAAAATCAAGCGCCAAATCGATTTCGGCAAATATTTATCGAGCATGGGCATTGGGAGGGAAAGAGAAGGGTAATGTCGATTTATCGGCCGATTATAAGCCTTTCCTTTGAAGGCAGAAGATAACAGACAGTTTTGTTTTGTGACGTGCGAAAAATTGGAATCGGCATCGAAAGCACAATTCACCGGAAATGGCAGGCCAGCATTGAAGTGTAAGTCTTCGATATACAAGTATCGTCTGGAATTGTCGGAGTCTTTGTCGGATTGACCGGTGTAAGTTGAATTTCATGGAAATCGAACAAATTTGAAAGATATCTTCCAGATTTCAGCTTTCTTATTTCACCGTTAAAAGACGATAAATGGCCGTCTACCAAAAAGTATTGCAATATCTACAAGGGGCTACCGGCGATCGTTTGATAAGTTTGCTAACTTTTTAAGCCTTTTTGAGCCTTAATTTGGATTTAAAGTGGACTTTTTCCTCCATCAGGTGTTGCAAACTAAACGCTCGACAATTGTCTCCTTATTATGCAAATCTCTGTCGCGTCTTTGAATCAGCTGAGAAGCGGATTTTCATTCAAGGTGGAGTGAAATTCTATCAACTAGTCGCTCCGTTGGATGAAAATATGTTACGTCACAATACTCTCTGGCGCCAAACAGCACTCATAAGGGGCATCAGGAAAATAAAAGGATTTTAGAATATGGTCGGCGAAACACTTCAAAACCTCATCCGATGCCTTGCCCGTTCCCTGAAATTGACGAAAGGTAAGGACCCGAGTGTTTGCTGATTGTTACCTGTCCACGGCATGCGGGGTGAGTTCCGTTTTTGATGTGAGAACAGGTGGAAAATAATGAGAACGAGTAGAAGACCAAATTCTGAAGCGGCAAGAACCTGGTTCAGACTAGGGTTGGCATTTGAGGAAACCGGTTTCCGATCTCTTGGATTTGAATCAATGTTTGGATTGACCGGATTGTATTGAAATCGATTTTTCAAATGCTTCCGATCGATCGAATCTGCATAAAAACCGATTTGAATAGGATCCGATTTGATCGGTTCTCGAAAAACCGGTTTTTGATTCGAAACCGATCGATCGGTTTCGGAAAAAAATCGGATTGCACACGAGAAACCGAACGGAAATGAACCGATTTATGCCGAATTTTGGATGCAAATCATTTTTTGAGTGCTTGGCCCGCAGTAGTCTCACCATTTTTTGAAACTAAGCCGTTCTTAGCCTCCAAAAAATGGATATATTCCTTCCAGACATGATGGCTCTGGAAGTTACGAGCTGACCCCTAATTTCAGCACACAAAATGAGGAATCTCGTGATTTGCATCCAAAATTCGGCATAAATCGGTTCATTTCCGCTCGGTTTCTCGCCTGGAATCCGATTTTTTTCCGAAACCGATCGATCGGTTTCGAACCAAAAACCGGTTCTTCAAGAACCGATCAAATCGGATCCTATTCAAATCGGTTTTTATGCAGATTCGATCGATCGGATTCATTTGAAAAATCGATTTCAATACAATCCGGTCAATCCAAACATTGATTCAAATCCAAGAGATCGGAAACCGGTTTCCTCAAATGCCAACCCTAGTTCAGACACAAAAAGAGGGTTCATGTACAAGACGATAGGACAATTCTTGTCTTCAGCAGTTGATTGTTCTTTGACGCAATCCGGAAGTAGAAACCACCACTCGATCAGGAATTGTTATCAGAATCTCGAAAATCTGAATCTCGAATTTTCAAAATCCCGAATTTTCAGAATATCGAATCTTCATAATCTCGAATTTTCAGAATCTCGAAAATCAGAATCTCGAATTTTCAGAATCTCGAATTTTCGAATCTCTCGAATTTTTAGAATCTCGAATTTTTAGAATCTCGAATATGCCTATGCTGGATTTACCGCGTAGGCGTGCCATTTCCGAAACCGTTAATGCTGATTTAAACCATGGCAATTTCGAGATTCTAAAAATTCGAGATTCTGAAAATTCGAGACTCTGAAAATCCGAGATTCTGATTTTCTTTGAGATTTTGAAAATTCGAGATTATGAAGATTCGATATTCTGAAAATTCGGGATTTTGAAAATTCGAGATTCAGATTTTCGAGATTCTGATAACAATTCCTGATCGAGTGGTGGTTTCTACTTCCGGATTGCGTCAAAGAACAATCAACTGCTGAAGACAAGAATTGTCCTATCGTCTTGTACATGAACCCTCTTTTTGTGTCTGAACTAGGGTTGGCATTTCGAAACCGGTTTCCCGATCTCTTGAATTTGAATCAATGTTTGGATTGACCAGTTGTATTGAAATCGATTTTTCTAATACTTCCGATCGATCGAATCTGCTTAAAAACCGATTTGAATAGGATCCGATTTTGATCGGTTCTCCGAAAAACCAGTTTTTGATTCGAAACCGATCGTTCGGTTCGGGAAAAATCGGATTGCACCGAGAAGCGAACGGAAATGAACCGATTTATGCCCTTTTGGATGCAAATCATTCCTTTTTTGGAGTGCTTCCCGGCCCGCCAGTAGTCTCCCACCCCATTTTTTTTTGAAACTAAGCCGTTCTTCCAAGCCTCCAAAAATGGATATATTCCTTCCAGACATGATGGCTCTGGAAGTTGAGCTGACCCCAATTTCGCCCAAATGAGAATCTCGTGATTTGCATCCCAAATTCAGCATAAATCGTTCATTTCCGCTCGGTTTCTCGCCTGAATCCGATTTTTCGGGGGAACCGATCGATCGGTTTCGAACCAAAAACCGGTTCTTCAAGAACCGATCAAAGTCCTATTCAAATCGGTTTTTATCCAGACCAATCCCTTCCCCCGAAAATCGATTTCAATACAATCCGGTCATCGAAGCATTGATTCAAACAGACCCCGACTCTCAAATACTAACCTAATTCAAACACCAAAAGAGGGTTCTTACAAGACGATAGGACAATTCTTGTCTTCAGCAGTTGATTGTTCTTTGACGCACCGTAGATGAAACCACCACTCGATCAGGAATTATTTATCAGAATCTCCGAAAATCTGGATCTCTAATTTTTCCCGTCCCGAATTTTTCAGAATATCAGATCTTCATAATCTCGAATTTTCAGAATCTCGAAAATCAGAATCTCGAATTTTCAGAATCTCGAATTTTCAGAATCTCGAATTTTTAGAATCTCGAATTTTTAGAATCTCGAATATGCCTATGCTGGATTTACCGCGTAGGCGTGCCATTTCCGAAACCGTTAATGCTGATTTAAACCATGGCAATTTCGAGATTCCGGAAATTCGAGTTCTGAGATTGGTTCTGAGTCCGGATTGATTTTCGAGATTTTGACAGATTCCCGTGGCGGTGATGAACGATTGGTCACTGAAATGTTTCTATGCTGATCGCAACAGGGAAAAGATATCAGGACTGGATACCGTACTGGTGATCAAAGCTCAAGCTTCCTGGTGGGAGAGAGGAAACGCTGCTCGAAATTGTCATTATGTCTGTTTCATGACCTCGGATTTTAGGTTCTGTATCGGGTTTGAGGTGTTGGCTCGAGCTAGACCGATTTCTTAGCTACCGTAGTCTCACGGAAGTTATTACCAAAAGTCAAAATGTCGCGATGTGTACAACCAGAGAATTTGGCTAGTTTAGTTTTTTGATACCTTATATCAGTTTTCGTTTTCCATCGAGTTATTGCTGTCTCTCTAGCTCACGCGAACGGGCATAAAATTTTAATAGCAGACAGCTTTTAAAAGGCATGGTCTTAGAACCGGCCAGGTTTGGAATGAAATAAATTTTTGAACCATTTTATAGATTAGGAGCCATTGTGATAGTGATTGGTTAGTCGACGATTCTGCGGAACCGGGAACAGGGCCAGGATTGGTGTACCTTTGCAGAATCCAACCAGTACCGGTGAGCAAACCTGTAGTGTTGATTTTATGTTTTTCATTCTTATTGATTTATTAAAATTTTTAGGCTTTGATCGATCTTCTATCTCACCTTCGCACTCTCTCTCTCTCTCGCTCGCTCTTTCACCCTTTCTCTCTCTTTCTCTCTCTCTTTCTTTCTCTCTCTCTCTCTCTCTCTCTCTCTCGCTCTCTTCCTATCTCTTTCCCCCGCCTTCATCAGCTTTCTGACTTTTCTAGATTCTCTTTATGCAATCTGTTGGATGCATATCAGATGGTTGGCAACCCCGACCCCCAGTAGCCCCATCTCCCTGGGCCACTTGTGTTTTCTGGCGCCAATCGATGCATAGAAATAGCGCCAACTCTAGGAGAGCATATTTGGTTGGTCCGACATAAAGTAGGTCAAGGCGAGAACAGGGAAGATATGTATTGCTGTCTAGGTATGTAAATTAAGGGAATCCGGGAAGAAGTAACAACATTTTCAAGGTGTTTTTAGTCCAGCCACCCGGGTTCGATCCCAGTCAAGAGCGGGGCTTTTTGCCATCAATTCTACCGGACATATCGATGAACATAAATCGCTAAAAACTAAAAACAAAAGGATTGTGAATTGATAATAAACTGTTTTTCCAGGTGTTACCAGGCGGAGGGCCCGAGTTCGACCTCTCCCGGAACGCGTTTTTGCTCTTGCTTTTACGCCTTTTCACATGAATAATGAACTGATTATCAATATAAAAAATTATGCACTATAAAACGGCAAATAGGACTTTGCGAAAAACAGTTAATTGTACGCCTTATATACCGTTTTTTCGGTCCCAAAACCTCGATTTCCGTTTTCGATTAAACCCCTATTTTGTATGAAATTTTTACCGTTTTAAATTTTGATTTTAAAACTGGCAGATGTTTCTCTCTTTCAGTCCCAGAACACAGAACCCTTGCCGGGAATTATATGGGCTATTAATACTGCCATATCCACTGGGAGATTACTTCTAGGGTGTACATTACCCCGGATACCTATCGAGATGTGGTTGAAGGTTTGAGTTAGCGCTAGAGACGATAGAGCATTGACCTTTATAGGGTAGTGGCATCAAAACGGCGAGAGATCCCTGCTCCTATTGGAGACCCGAGGCAGCTAGGCTGACCCGGTTGGGGTTCAATAGAGTCTCGCTTTGGCCCCAACCCTCTAGCTATGTATCTAGGCGTACTCTAGGTAGTATTTCCGGCTGTAGTTTTCGATGTACAGTATCGCTTCTGGCCGTTGGCTAAGATCAATGTGTATTATCTGTTCTTATCGGCTTAATCTCGGTACGTGTTCTATTGAACACATCGAGATTAACGTATTTTAAAATGGTACGGTTCGCAGGAAGCTTGCTCTCTCGCCGTACAGCGTCGACCCGGTATTGTACCTACCGCCGGGAACGTATACACCCACACAGGGTGAACAATATTTTAAAAAGAAAGAGCGCAAAAAGTTACATGGAATATGTATTTTTCATAAAATTGGATATTGTAAGGTATATGGAGTAAAACCTAGGTTGAAGGTCCCGCGGGGTAGGGGGGAGGGCGTCTGGGGTTCGGTTGGATTTGGGGTATTCAAAGGCGTTGTTTATGAATTTGGATTTGCATTTAAGAAACGGATACGGCTCAAAAAATCATACACGATATTTATTTTCAGTAAAATCGAAAAATTATTATATGGGCAAAATCCTTCATTTTAGAGTAGGGGTCCGAAAACGAACATGGGTGTCTCTAGGTTCAATATCGAATACTAATTTGCATCGGCATGAGGATTCTATCCATAGTATCACATCAGTACACAAGAAAACAAAAACACGTGAGACAGTGTATGTCTCTGCGCCTATGCCTGCGTGTATGTCTGATTTCGCGCGAACAATTTCCCTTCCTCGCTCCTCGTTTCCCACTTTCAATATCACGGCCGAGAGCAAAGTTTAAAAGTTTGTTCGAGTCAGTAATTGTTCTTTCTCAACTCTATATATTCAGGATGCTATCCATTATTTATTGAAATTTTGTGGTCATGCTTGTGAAACCGTTCTAGTCGCCATGGACACGATCCGCACAGATGTTGCTCCGTTTTCTATAGACTGTAATGTAGTGAAAAACCGCCGAAATACCTATATTTTTAGGCCAGAACGATTTTGGGACCATCATTCGGATAAAGAACCGCTTGTAGCGGCTATTAAAATAGATGCCGGTCCCGGATAGCCAATAGGTGCTTGAGGAGAACCCGATCGGGACGAGTGTTTGACCTGTCGTCGCAGCCGGTGCTGTGACTCGCTCACAGCCATCGTCATGGCTCTCTGTACTGGCCTCTGCTCATTTAACCCTGCCTGATGCAAGCCGACAGAACCAGAAGCGAGAAGGATGCGTCGACCGTCAATTTGTACCGTCTGACCAAGCTCAACCCGTGCCCGTGTTCCACTGCAATGCGCCTTCGCCGACAAGTTCTGCAATGCGCCTTCATCGACAGCTCTGCAATGCGCCTTCATCGACAAGCTCTGCAATGCCCCATCTCTCCAGGATCGACATGAACCCCGTCCCGGGTAAATACATTCCGCCCCGTGTCACGGGCTACCGGAATTTCCATCTCAAGTTCCACGTTGTTCTCTATACCCACCCTTCCAACTCTACAATCATTTGGCGTGCTATAAGAGTTCATCTTTCACACTTCCTCAAATTTGACTGTAACCTTCCCAAGGTGGCGGTTACCCGTCAATCTATATTCCCTTTTAATCGCGCATGTGACTACTGTATTTCCGGCCCTCGGGCCGAGTATGTACCCGATAAATTTAAATCTGTTTCTTATCGGCTTAATCTCCGGTACGTGTTCTATTGAACACATCAGGGTCTTCTATTTTTTAAATGGTACGGTTCGCAGAAGCTTGCTTCTCGCCGTACAGCGTCGCTTGCCCGTTTATTGCACCTACCGCCGGGAACAGCGCACACCCCACAGGGTGAACAATATTTTAAAAAGAAAGAGCGCAAAAAGTTACATGGAATATGTATTTTTCATAAAATTGGATATTGTAAGGTATATGGAGTAAAACCTAGGTTGAAGGTCCCGCGGGCGGTAGGGGGGAGGGCGTCTGGGGTTCCGGAGTGGTTAGGGTATTCAAAGGCGTTTATGAATTTGGATTTGCATTTAAGAAACGGATACGGCTCAAAAAATCATACACGATATTTATTTTCAGTAAAATCGAAAGGAGCATTATATGGGCAAGATCCTTCATTTTAGGTAGGGGTCGCGAACAGCACATGGGTGTCTCTAGGTTCAATATCGAATACTAATTTGCATCGGCATGAGGATTCTATCCATAGTATCACATCAGTACACAAGAAAACAAAAACACGTGAGACAGTGTATGTCTCTGCGCCTATGCCTGCGTGTATGTCTGATTTCGCGCGAACAATTTCCCTTCCTCGCTCCTCGTTTCCCACTTTCAATATCACGGCCGAGAGCAAAGTTTAAAGGTTTGTTCGAGTCGTAGGTATTCTTTCTCAACTCTATATATTCAGGATGCTATCCATTATTTATTTAAATTTTGTGGTCATGCTTGTGAAACCGTTCTAGTCGCCATGGACACGATCCGCACAGATGTTGCTCCGTTTTCTATAGACTGTAATGTAGTGAAAACCGCCGAAATACCTATATTTTTAGGCCAGAACGATTTTGGAACTATCATTCGGATAAAGAACCGCTTGTAGCGGCTATTAAAATAGATGCCGGTCCCGGATAGCCAATGGGTGCCCGAGGAGGGCCCGATCGGGACAGGTGGGTCGAGGACTGGGAAGAAATTTTGGATGACCACCGTAATCAGGAGCCGAAAATGCAATGAAACTCACATTCGTACGGGATCTCGACCTCGAAAACGGCGAAAATACCGACAAATATACAGACGCAAACCGCCGCTGTAGGGACGATGAACTGCAAGGCAACAGTCAATAAGCTCCCTGGCAGAATTCACCTGCAAAATAACGCACAAATAGGCATTGATCTGTTGCTTCGATCGGCTTTCCAGAGTTAACGCGCCTTGTTCTCCAAATCATGATAAACAGAAAACGGCCAGGCCGAGCAGTGCAGAGAGAATCGCGGAAAACATTAAAAGCAGAGCAATCTAAAGGGTTTGGCTAAAGCGGAACCTGAAAGAGAGAGAGAGAGAGAGAGAGAGAGAGAGAGAGAGCGTGTGTTAGAAAGAACTTACGTAAATGGAGAAAATTTGGTTCAAAGCAGGACAATAATAGTTCGTGACGGCCGGGTCGGTGACCAAATATGCACGTGTCGGAAACTTTAAATTATGTGTTTAAATCTTACTTGTTAGAACTGGTCTGTTTCAATAACACCGAAATTCACCTTTTTCGCAAAGTATTCGACTGCCGCCTCCCCATCGGCCTGACCGAAATATGCCGTGAAAAAGAGCGAGAAATCGAAAAGGGTGAAGAGAAAAATCTGATATGTTGTTTTTTTAAAAAAATTGAGCCCACCTCCCACGCCAAAATCACGTTTGGTGATAAGGATTTCATAAAGCGCGTTACGGCCATCATACGCCTTCGCAGAACATGCACCATACCAGGAGACCGGTAAAAAGAAAGAAGCATGCATGGGCTGAAAAATAGCATTTCACAAGGTCGATTTGTTTGGTACTTACGTTAATCTTTGAGAAATGGAATTGCTGCCGTCGCTCGAAAATTGATGGCTAGGACGGGGAAGTTTGGGACCGTGTTGAGCAAGAGAATCGAAAATCGAACAAAACAGGAAGGTCTAAGACTTGGGTTGCCTTCATAGTTCGAAGATTGACAGCCTCCAGCACCAGCCGCTTCCAGCGGCTGGACAAGCGGCTGGACTTCGAACACCCTGCACTCCCTCCCCTCGCCGAAACGCGCGCGGCCTGGCTCACGATGTCCAAAATCACTGACTGTCTTACCCCACTTTTGCTTGGAAAAATGTCAAAGTTAATTTTAATATTTTTAAATTAAAACTTTTTCATAACTTTTTATCCCAGGTTGGGAGTTTCTGACCACGCTCTATCCGAATCCGAAGCGCTAAGCCGGCCGCTCACTTCCCCTTCGAGTTGAATCTGGGACATGACGCACTCGCCGTTACTGGGGGAATCTTCGTTAATTGTACCTCCGCTTGGTAATATGCTTAAGGGTTCAGCGGGTAATCGCGACTGATCTGAGGTCTCTATTAGTTGGCGCCCGGCGCGACGCCCGCGCTCGAACGTGATGATGAATATGAGAATATTATGCATCGCTCGAATCGGGCTAGCCGCAGTAAGCGTCAATGGCGATGTGCTGCTGCTGCTGCTGCTGCTGCACACATCATCGTTCGCCACGAGTCGAGCCAGCCACCAATGCAGGCGGCCAACACGAGCTCCCAGTAATCGCTGGAGGAGAAACCCTCCAGGCAAAGTACTTGTTTGCGGCCCTCCGAACCCAGAACGTGCCGACAGGAAATTACCGGCGCAATTTGCGTTCGAAATTTCGATGCTCAATGTGTTTGCAATTCGCATCAATTAACGCAGCTGGCTGCGTTCTTCATCGATCTGCGAGCCGAGTGATCCACCACTGAAGATGATCTGTTTCGTTTCGTTTTCGTTGCAGTTGGTTCGATTCGATTCGTTATGAGGTTGTGTGCGACTGGTGGAGCCGGAGCGTGGCAATCTCATTAAGTCTACGCTGCTCACGAAGAGCTGCGTCGGCCATCCAGAGGCGACGGATGGGGCAGACGCTGATCGCAGTTAGTTGCCCGGAAGGGTAGTTGTAGCCGCTGGCTCTCGGCAGATACATCGAATATTTGTGTGTCGTTACAGATCGGAAGTATTGATCCACCGGCAGAGTTCACCTAAGGTACCTTGTTACGCTTTTGCCAGGTTCAAACCGTCGCGATCAAGCCAGTTCTCCCCCCAGCCCTTTGGGCCTGTGGCCAGTTCCCTGGATTTCTCGAAACGGTTCGGTCCCGGGTAGCGACAGGGCGTTGTGTAAAATCGCGGGGACGTATTAAGAGCGAGATGATGACTCCCACTTACTAAGGTATACCGTTCACTAAATAATTGTAATTCCCTATCCCGATCACGCCGGAGTCCTTTCAACGGTTTTACCAGTGACCCTTCGGCCATGGAACACGTTGCAGACTCCAGTGTAGCACGCGTGCAGCCCCGGACATCTAAGGGCATCACAGACCTGTTATTGCGTGATTTCGTGCGGCTCTATACCGCCGATTCCTCTAAGAACACCGACCGGCAAAGGTACCGGCGATGTATTAAGTAGGCTCACGTCTCGCTCGTTATCGGAATAAACCAGACAAATCGCTCCACCAACTAAGAACGGCCATACCACCAACCACCGAATCAAGAAAGAGCTTTCCAGTCTGTCAATCCTTACGGTGTCCGGGCCGGGTGAGTTTTCCCGTCACCAGTCAAATTAAGCGCCAGACTCCCTCCTGGTAGTGCGATTCCGTCAAATTCCTTCCGCTTCAGCTTGCACAACCATACTACCCCCGGAACCGGAAGTCTTTCGTTTCCGGGAGCTCCTGACGAGGCAATAATACCACCGCCGGATCGCTAGATGGTATCGTTTACGGTCAGAACTACGGCGGTATCTAATCGCCTTCGAACCTCTGACTTTCGTTCTTGATTTACGAAGACATTCTTATGGAAATGCTTTCGCTGTAGGTCGTCTCTTTACGGTCCATGAATTTCACCTCTCATGTATCCTTTTGTATCCTTGTTTGGTCCCTCTTAATCATTAATCCAATTCCGAAACCAACAGTAGAGCACCACAGTCTTTTCCATTATTCCATGCAAAAACATTCAAGCGAAACGCCTGTTTTGAGCACTCTGATTTCTTGCATATCTAAGTTCCCACCCTCGCTCGGTGGTACTGTAGACAAGCTCATTACAACAGTTGAAATTCGCGTGAAATCCATTTCATGGTGGTTGATAATTCTAGTAATTCCGGAGCTAATACACCGTGTAGTGCTTCGGCACCATTTATTAGATTCACCAACCGCAGGCAACAGTTGTTTCGGTGATGATTCTGAATAACTCGCAGACCGCATGCGCAAGCGGCAACGAATTCACTCGTCGCTTTTATCAGCTCGATGGTAGTTTAGTTGGCTACCATGGTGATAACGGGTAACGGAGGATGGGGTTTGACTCCGGAGAGGATGCCTGAGAAACTGGCAACCACATCTAAGGAAGAGGCGGCAGGCGCGCAAATTCCCCACTCTCAATGCGAGGAAGTGGTGACAGCAACTAACGAGACTGCTTCCTATGCGGGCGATCATCGAATAAAGTAAAATTCAAACCCTTTAACGAGGATCAATGAGAGAAATGCAAGTCTGGTGCCAGCAGCCGCGATAATTCAGCTCTCAAAATGTTTGACATCATGCTGCGGTTAAAAATAAAGTTAGATCTGAGCCCGCGAAGGCGATCCCCTCTTTGTGGTACGCGGGCGCTCCAGGGTTATTCAATCAGCTCATTTCGGCGAGAGTTACGCATCCTTTCACGTCTTCTTGGTGACGCCACATCCGAGCACGAAGCAGTTGGATCTTGTCGTTTGGCCCAGTCCACTTCACATCGAGCTTGTCGGTCTTGACGAGGTGGCCGGTGCAGCTATTCGCACTCTTGTCCACATGTTGCGGTGTCGGCGTGTGCGTCTCTGAAGGCGCCGTCAAGCTTCTGGTTCAATGCTCCAAGCGCACGCCAAATCCATCTAAGCTCAGC
>CATQJA010002449.1:0-30739 GCA_958295435.1 Mesorhabditis spiculigera
TTTTATAGTGTTTTTCGTAGTTTTTGATTGCTAGAAAGTTATTTACATTTACAAAGTTATTAAAAATATTTTTTTAATTTTGAAAATTCGGAAAACACTGACTTTTTTGGGTAATTTTTCACATTTTTGACCAAAAAGTCGAGGATTTTCGAAAGTTTTTACTCTTTTTGATATTGTTTTTAGATCTAAAACTATGTAAAATGTTATAAAAATCGTTTATATTTTATTAGAGGGCTGTAGGGAATCACAGGGAAAAATTTGGTTTCCCCAGCTAACAGTCCAGAACCTTTTCGTCCACTCTCACTCATTTCACTTACCCTGGCAGCAAACTCGACCAATTTCTGCCCGTCAGCCCCCTTGCTCGCATCCAGGAAATAGCTCATGATCCTGCAGCTTTGACACTTTGGGCCGTCTTCAAAGCCTGAAAAGATATTGATCGTTTTTCCCGATTTTTAGTCTTCAAGTATTAAATTACTTTTGATTAAGTTTTCATAACACTAACTTAGGACCACCACAATCCCTCCAGTAAGCTTGAACGTTTCCACGGAAGCATTCGGGCTCGCGAAATTGCCTTGTCTAAAAATAATATTTGGGAGCCATGGTCTCAAAATCCAAGAGAATCTCTGCTAGCCTGCCCTCCTCTCGGGGTCCGTCCATTTCCTCAAACAATCTCTGCTAGCCTGCCCTCCTCTCGGGGTCCGTCCATTTCCTCAAACAATCTCTGCTAGCCTGCCCTCCTCTCGGGGTCCGTCCATTTCCTCAAACAATCTCTGCTAGCCTGCCCTCCCCTCTCGGGTCCGTCCATTTCCTCAAACAATCTCCTGCTAGCCTGCCCTCCTCTCGGGTTGGGTCCGTCCATTTCCTCAAACAATCTCTGCTAGCCTGCCCTCCTCTCGGGTCCGTCCATTTCCTCAAACAATCTCTGCTAGCCTGCCCTCCTCTCGGGGTCCGTCCATTTCCTCAAACAATCTCTGCTAGCCTGCCCTCCTCTCAGGGTCCGTCCATTTCCTCAAACAATCTCTCTAGCCTGCCCTCCTCTCGGGGTCCGTCCATTTCCTCAAACAATCTCTGCTAGCCTGCCCTCCTCTCGGGGTCCGTCCATTTCCTCAAACAATCTCTGCTAGCCTGCCCTCCTCTCCCGGGGTCCGTCCATTTCCTCAAACAATCTCTGCTAGCCTGCCCTCCTCTCGGGGTCCGTCCATTTCCTCCCACAATCTCTGCTAGCCTGCCCTCCTCTCGGGGTCCGTCCATTTCCTCAAACAATCTCCTGCTAGCCTGCCCTCCTCTCGGGGTCCGTCCATTTCCTCCACCAATCTCTGCTAGCCTGCCCTCCTCTCGGGGTCCGTCCATTTCCTCAAACAATCTCTGCTAGCCTGCCCTCCTCTCGGGGTCCGTCCATTTCCTCAAACAATCTCTGCCAGCCTGCCCTCCTCTCGGGGTCCGTCCATTTCCTCAAACAATCTCTGCTAGCCTGCCCTCCTCTCGGGGTCCGTCCATTTCCTCAAACAATCTCTGCTAGCCTGCCCTCCTCTCGGGGTCCGTCCATTTCCTCAAACAATCTCTGCTAGCCCGCAAAACTGACCGATATCCCTCCGAAGCGATCAAAATCACTTTCTGGCGATTTGTCACCTGGACATCATAGAGTTTTTGGCGTGCCAGGTCAACAGCACTAAATTCATATTTATTTAAAGGAACGGGCAAGGCAGGGCGGCCATAAAACCCATAGGAATTCCACAGCCAAAAATTATGAGCCATGCCTTGCCGGTCCCTTTAAAAACACGCACCTCGTCAAATCGGATACCTCGCTCGGCAGATACGGTATGGCGAGGTTGTTAAAATCGGTGTACGACTTGAAATCCTTCAAATTTGCCACATTTCTTGGTGCGGCCGCGTAGCGATGACGCCGATTCGGGTTTGGTATCTGAATGCCGCAGTTGAAATTGTCTAAACCGTGACCCACCTACCGTAACCCTTGGCCAAGGGTGACGCCCTGGAAGGCCGACTTTACTTGGCTGATCATCTGAAGAATTTCTCTCTTCTCTCTCTCTCACTCTCTCTCTCTCTCTCGCTCTCTCTCGCTCCCTCTCCCTGTCTCTCTCTCTCTTACCTAACCGATTACGCCATAAATTCGAAACGAACCGAAAAATAACCGGTCGCATTCGTGGCGCTCGAGCTGTCGAAGAGAATCTCCACATCGAGCCAGATTTTGTTCGGAGAACAGGTTAAATTCGCGGCCTCGAGGCAGGTGGCTGAAAGGGCTAACTAGCAGAGCTTGTTTGAGGAAATGGACGGACCCCGAGAGGAGGGCAGGCTAGCAGAGATTGGAGGAGGAAATGGACGGACCCCGAGAGGAGGGCAGGCTAGCAGAGATTGGAGGAGGAAATGGACGGACCCCGAGAGAAGGGCAGGCTTGCAGAGATTATTTGAGGAAAACGCAACGGACTCACCAAAACACAGCGCAACAATCAGCAACCGCCCTCGGTGCATTTGGTGGTCAGAAGTGGAAGAATTCAAGTAGTCTAGCCCCGAAAATTCCAAAGCCGCGAGACCCGTTATCAGCCGGAAATTCCCCTCTGCTGATTTCGGCTAAAAAGGTGAAGCCGCAAGTCGGGTGAGTAATCCGCCAAAAAAGTGGAAAAAGATACCCCGTTCCGCTGGATATCAACAAGGCACGCCTCTGCTTCCGTTTTAAAGTCGGGGTCCCGGATCCGTCGGTTTGACAATAATAAATTCTTCCGGCTGGCCGTAAATACCGGGCGCTGGAATTCATCGGCCTCCGGGTAAGAGTAAAGTGTTTTTGGGGAGGATCGAACTCACAGCTATCATGTGCAGATAAGAACTCTCCCTCACTCTCTCTCACTCTCTCTACATTTCTCTCTCTATCTATCTCTCTCCCTCTCTCTTTCTCTCGCTCTTTCTTCTCCTCCTCTCTCTCACTCTCTCTCTCTCTCTCCATCTCTTTCTATTATCTCCCTCTCTCCCTCTCTTTGTCTCTCTCTCCCTCTCTCTCTGTCTCTCTCTCCCTCTCTCTCTCTCTCTCCCTCTCCCTCCCATCCCCTCTCCATCTCTCCTTTCTCTTTCTTTCCCACTCCTTTCCTCTCTCTTTTCTCTCTCCCCTTTCTCACACTCTCTTTCTCTCTCTCTCTCTCTCTCTCTCTCTCTCGCGTTTAATGCATCCATTTATTCAAGTAAGCCCTGTAACGAGTGATAAATGAGTTGAGGATGGGCAGAGGGGCAGGGTTTGTGAGATAAATTTGTACACAAGACGACACAACAACGAGTGAACATTACACACAAAAATGTTTTTACAACGGGAAAAGAATAGAGAATTATTTGGTGGAGGAGGTGGCGTTTGTAAATGGGACGCGTCGCGCCGTCGTCGTCGCGGCGCTCGTTCACTTCCTGCGCGACTGAAAAAGGATTTTTGGCTTAGGTCTAGACTAGGGCTAGGCATAGCTTCGGCTTAGGCATACGATCGGGCTTAGGCTTGGGCTTGGCTTAGGTTAGGCTTGGCTTAGCTTCGGCTTAGGCTTAGACTTGAGCTTAGGCAAGGCTCATTTGTGCTGAAGCTTAGGTTTGGGCTTAGCTTCGGCTTAGACTTAGACTTGTGGCATAGGCTTAGGTTTATTCTTCACACGGCGTGAGTTTTGGCTTAGCTTAGCTTAGGCTGATGCTTAGGCTTAAGGTCAGCAGACATCGGCTTACCTTCCGGGAAATGTGCTTAATTTTAGAGGGGTGGCCGCTTCGGGCCGGACGACTGGGTGGCTGATGCGGGGGTTGAGGTGGGCGGCGGGTCGGGTCTGGAAACAGGGCAGGCTAGCAGGGATCATTTGCGGATATCTCAGGGGAGCCGCGACCAACCTGGGTTTTGGCGGTTCGGCCGTGATTTTGGGATCGGCAATCGCTGGCGTTGGCGCCACCTGGAAAGGGGTTGAGAGCGAGGGCCCGAATTTCCTGGTTCTGGTCTGTTAGCGGGGGGAACCAAATTTTTCCAGTGATTCTCTACGGCCCACTAACAAAATATAAGATTTTAATGGCATTTACATAGCCAGATATAAAACATAACAAAAATAAAATTTTTGGCAATATTTGACTTTTTGGCCAAAATGTACGAAAAATGACCAAAAAAGTAAAATTTTCGAATTTTCAAAAATTTAAAAAACTTTTGTATGAATTTAGCATTCAAAACTACTCAAAAAATGCAAAAATGCATTATATATCACACGTTGAAATAGGTGGAAATACAGAAAGTGGGTTTCCGCCTGCAAAATCCCCTCTCCCCGCTAACAGTCCAGAACCAATTTCCGCAGGGTTTCTCTGCTAGCCTGCCTCCCCATCAGCAGTACGATTTTCCCCAAACAATCTCTGCTAGCCTACCCTTTCGGGGGTTACGGGGGGCCTTACGTACCACAGGCTTCGCTTCCGGTTCCACGATGGTTTCCGCTCGCTTCTGCGCCGCTTCCGGGGCCTGGAGATTCGTTTTAAAGGGCCGCTGAAGCCAAGGGATACCGTAGCCACCGGCGGTACCGGCTGCAACGCTTCATTGGTGCGCCATGGGCTTCGTAGCGGCGGTGGCTGAAAGTTGGGTAAATCCCCTGACCACCCAGCCAACGTCCACCTACCGTATCTCGGTCGCCCTGTGCGCTACGGAGCTCTAAAGCATACCAAAATGTTGGCCTTTCTATGGCGAGTATTTTGGTATACTTTACAGCTCTGTAAGATCCAGGAAAGCCGAGCTACGGTGGGCCAAGGACGGTGGGGGGGGGCTGCTGCACATCCTACTCACCTTTGCCGGCTCCATCTCGACGACGACCACGCCCGAATCATCTGCCGGTTTCGCCTAAATCGTGGGCAATTAAAAATTAAGGGAAAAATCCATGTAAATTATGAGGATTTACAAAAAATAAGGGCATAAAAATGCACCGGTTTGGGATCGGCCGGATGGGAAACGGTGGCTGGGTGGAATTGAGGTCACTAAAACGGGCGATTTTCCAGGGGTCCGTCCATTTCCTCAAACAATCTCTGCTAATTTACCTCTTGCCGCAATCCTGCCGGAGAGCCGGGCTGGGTGTCCTGAAATTAAACATTGGTGTGTCCTGTCAAATGTCCTGATCGTTCGCAGCAAACCATAAAAATTAAAGATGTTTCGGAGGCTACCTCTTCCTTTACAGAACGTCGCCGAGCTTTTTCGAGATCCCGGCTCGCTCTCTTGCTGAAGAAAGAGTGGCGGAGAGAGGCAGGATAAAAGCGCGGAGAGAGGGAGAGAAGAGCGAGAGAGGAAGAGGAGAGAGAAAGCAAAGAGAAGACGAGAGATAGGAGAAGAGGGAAAGAGAGTGTGAGAAGTGAGGGAGTGAGAGAGAGGGAAGAGAGAGAGAGAGAGAGAGGGAGAAGAGAGCCATACCACCGTATCCTCCGAGCGCCCTCCTTCGCCATGATGTCCAGCGATCGGCTCGCAGGAAGTGATGCGATGCCCGGCCAGCTCCACCCATTTGCCGCGACCTGAATTTTCCCGGTTACGGTAGCGATAGTCCCATTTCCAGACAGGTGTCAGCATGTTCTTTTGATAGAGGCGACGAAATAAGTTAATAGTAGAGAATATTATTGGATGGAATCATATATGAGTGGAAAAACACTCAAGACCTCAAAAAAAAAGTCGTCGACTCGTCTCGTCGAAAATTTTAAGAGAAAAAGGGTGGAAATAGGACATTTCTCATTGGAATGGGCCGTACGGGGGGTGTCCCCGTGGGAGACCAAAGCGAACTTGCGTATCAGCACGTATTTTCGACGTGCTTTCATTAGCCATTCAAAGGTAAACGCGGTTTATTCTCGGAGGAAAAGAAGGAGGAAATTCAGTGTAGTCTGTGCGTCTATTCCGTCTAATCGACAACGATGGGCTGCGCGTAGACGCGACGCTGGCTTTGGCCCAGTGGCGTTGGCGGGGCCCTGCGACACGATTTCCGGGTAGGTGAGTTTAAAGGGATCGGTAAGGCATGGCGATTCTGGACTGTTAGCTGGGGGATTTTAACAAGGAAAAGCCCTTGCTAAAAGATCTCCATTCAATTTCCACAGATTTGTTAAAGATCAAGTAGTATTTTTTTATGAATTGTTTTTAGGAGTTTTCGGTTAACTGAAAGCTATTCAAATTTTCTAGTAATTGGAGAACTGTTTTCTTAAAATCTTTAACCAAAAAAACAAAACAATTTCCGAGAACTTACTTTAATATTAATCTCAAAATTGTTTAAAACATTATAAAAACGACTTCTATATTGTTATAATCCTACCTTTTATAATTTTGGCGCGTATGTGTGTGTGTGTGTGTGGATGTCACTTTCAGGGATGATGAAGGTGACTACCCGTGTATAAATGCATGGTCTTCGTCACGTAGGGAATCGACCCTTCTGTTTCCGATGGTGTTCTCAAATTTCGATAAATACAGGTTTACAAAGTTAAAGCCGGTTTATTTATTTTGAAGTCGGGAGGGCTAATTTGCATAATGTGAAAAATACAAATTTCCTCATTCTTGCAAGTTGCACGCGCGCTTGTGCAGATGTCGGGGCGGGGTCCGCAGGACCCAGCTATCAGAAAGTCAAATTTCTCATGCGGAAGGAAGCCGCATTCCAGCGCCCAAGGCCCATGGCAGTTTTGAGCGCTGATTTATTAAATGTTTGGTTCCCCACAGAAAATCCCCGCTAACAAATCCAGTACCGCCATACCTTGCCGGTCCCTTGAATGCGAGTGAACCGAGACTACCTGTGAAGCCTGCTTGACACGCTCGGGGCGAGTGGGAGCAGCTGCAGTTCCGCCCTCCTCCTTGCCGTCGTCAATGTCCATCTCGTCGATTGTTGTCTAAAGGAAATGATAACGATTTCCTCAAGAATCTCTGCTAGCCGCCCACACTCAGCCGCCTTCGGCCCCTTTCCTTTCGGTGCCAGCGGATCGGGCGGGAACGTCGTCATACTGCATCTCACGGAAACTCCGGAAATTCTGGGGCTCGGTAAAAAGCGCCCACTGGCAATCCCAGTCGACGTACAGCAACGCGCCAAAGTTGTGCGAACGTGCCGCAATCAGTTCGGGGCCGAGAACACGGTCACCAGGTGGCGATGGGCAAAGAATTCGTAGCTGAAAATGATGGCAGGCTAGCGAGACATTGAGAGAAGTGGATACGTGAAGGGCAGGCTAGCAGAGATTGTTTGAGGAAATGGACGGACCCGAGAGGAGGGCAGGCTAGCAAGAGATTGTTGGTGGAGAGAGGATGGATGGACCCTTGCGGGAGGACTAGCGGTCGCGAGAATGGTTTGGGACGCCAGAGGAGGGCAGGCTAGAGTGTTGCGGAAACAGGCCCATCCTGTACGACCTGATGGCCGCGGACGACGAGATCGATGCTGAACTTCTTGCACAGCTCACCAGCGCCCTGGAAATTCGCGAGAATCACGCAAAGATCTCACTAGCTGACCGTTTTGCTAAATGATGTGATATGCCGCGGGCGGATCTTCGCAGAGTGGATCAACTGAGGGTCCGTTGGCCATTGTGGGGGCTCGAGTCGGCCCACAGCAGATCGACGGCCAGACACGCGGCAAAACGGGTCGACAGGTCGCGATGTCGTTCAGCTGGCTCAGCTCTGCGGAATTATAACGTCCGTTTTTAAAGGTGAGACATTGTCGCCCCTTAGGGGAGAACAGAACTTCTTCTCCTCTGTAATCAAGGAGAAGTTCCCGAGCTGTTCGTGTAGTAACTTAGATTGTGTTATATCATATAGTTTGCTAGAGAAGTATTCTTCAACTACTAATTTATCTGCATCTATAAATCAACTCATCTTCCCCTTTATTAGATAAGTCATTAGATTTAGTCTACAGGCTTTTCCCCTTTATCTACTTGGTTAGAATATCCTACTGTAATGGTCAACTAGATGCGCTGAAAGAGCACATCTCTGCTCCTCCCTGGCCGCTCTATCGGAGGGCGGCTGACAGAGGGCGGAGCCACAGAGCAAGACGTGTAAGCTACTCGCGACCCACTTTAAGTGGGTCGATCTACTAGCGGAAGTGCCGTCGTCATGGCGGCACACTCCCGGCCAAAAAAAATTGAATAAAGGAAAAGCCTGCGAGAAAAACAAAAAGAAAGAGAGACCGCACCCCAGCAACGAACAAAATACCGGGGCGGGAACGGGGAAGACGAGTATGGGCAACGCCAACAACACCCATGGAAGAAACAAAAAACCCGATAATAAGTGAAATATCGAAAGGAATACGGCTTCGGGAATGAGCAAGATGGGCGGATGGCAATGACGCAGGCGGTGGTGGCAGAAAGGCTACTTGGAAGGTAAGGCTACGAGCGGCACGAAGGTCTACGGCTGAGGGTCCAGCGAAGGGCTACGAATGAATAACGCTACTGATTGGATAGACTACTAGAGAACACTACTGATCGTCGACTACTGCAGGGCATGCTACTGTGCCGGAGCCTAATACTCCTGGCGGCGCTCATCGCGGCGTTCGACCCGCCGACGCAGCTGGCCGACCTCGCGGACGCCGCTGCGTGGCGGGTCGGGGATGGGATGCCACTTCTGGCGTTCGTAGAAGGCCCGGCCCGCCGTGTAGAAGCGCGGACACAATATTACATTGTGCCGCGCTTCTTCCAGCGAGCGGGTGTGCCTGTAGGACACCAGGCAGTATTTGGGCCCAGCGCGACAGCGGCTGCCGTTCCTCCCTACTGTGATGTGGCCGAAACAGTTCCCACACCAGCGAAACTGGCGCGTGATTTCTACTCGGTCATCGAAGGTTGCGTACACCCAACAGTCGCGTGGCGAATGGGAGCCACCGCAAAAGATACAGGACGAGGAGGAGGTGGAGTGTTCGCCCTGGAAATGAGCGCGCTCGAGGCTGCTTTGGCCGAAGCCTCGCTCGATCGGGGTTGCAGCCAGGTCGAGGCGGGCCAAGCCACCCAGCAGTTGTGCGCCAATCAGGGCCTCTTCGGCCGCTCGGCGTTCCTGCTCGGCGGCCTGACGTGCGCGTTCGGCCTCTTGCTGTTGCCGAAAGGCCGCGAATTCGCGCGCCTCTTGGCCCGAGAGGAGGATGCCCGGTGGCGGAACAGGGCCAAAGGCTACTGGGGAAGCCTCTGAAGCAGAGGGGACTTCGTGAGCGGGGGCGCCTACTGGGGTAGATGATAGAGAGACTACTGGGCCTGGAACAGGGACTACTGGGAAAAGGCCCGGTGGGGGGTCAGCGGAGACGGCAGCTACTGGATGGACGAGCGGGGTGACCGGCACAGAGAGAGACTGGTCAGCAGGGGCATCGGACGAGAAGTCTACGTCCATTTCGTCGAGGTCTACTGGGCCGTGCTCGGCCTCGTCGAGGTCTACTGGGCCGTGCTCGGCCTCGTCGAGTACCAGAAGGGCATCGTCTTCGGTCAAGAGATCCACTACGATCTCTTCTTCTCCTTCTACTTCCGGAACTTCGGCTACTGGCACTAGAGGCGGGAAATCAGCGGTACGTGGAGCAGGCTGCCTCGGTGGGACCGGGGCCGGTAAAGAGGGCGACGAGCGATTCTTTCGGGCCATGGCAGGCTAAAAAGTCACAGAGTTAGAATAAATGAGGAAAAATTAGGGAGAGCAACCAGGAAAGGAAACGGATGCCCAGCCGGAAAAGTAGCCGGACAGGGCGGAACAACAAAGAAAGTGACCACTGTGAGAGGCGAAGAACTACTAGATGGTAAGTGAGAAAAAGGCTAGCGACGAGTACGCAAGCACCCGCTAACAAGACACGATAGTGGGCCGAGATGATCGAAGCTAGGCCCAACCACTCCGGCCAGGAATTCAAGAGCTTGCTCAGAGGGAGTGAGAAGTTCCAGCCAGCGGCCAACGCTACTTGGTGAGCCAGGAGGTGGTGTGGTGAGGGCTGACTAAAGCCATCAAAATGAAGGGTTCCAAGTAAGAGGAACGTCAGATTGGAGTAAGACGTAGAGTGGCAGCGGCTACGCACAACGGAGTGCTCGAAATGCAGCGACCGGTTGGTCACGATCCCGGACCCATTGCACGGGAGAGAAAAAGCAAGGGGCCGGCTGGGTGGGCGCGAACACTCCAAATAAAGTGGTAAGGTCAGATTTGAGGGAAGTGAGCAACGAAAGGTGGCCACTGCGCCGGTTTCGCAGGCAAAACAGCCGCTAAATTGAACTACTTGGATGGTGGCATGAGTGATAAGATCAGCCTGGGATTCTGGCGTAAAATGCATTCCCGTGATGTCTAAGGTATACTGTAAATGGAAGGAGGAGTGAATAATCTCACTAGTTTGTTCCCGATTCAGGACTACACGGTAATCGGGAGTGACGAGTGGAAGGAGAGATCGCAAATCCCGAAAAAGATCGCGGATGCGATGGTGCTGGCAGCGACAATCGACGCTGTCGGCTACCGGATGGCAAGTACACAAATCAAAAAAGGTGCAATTACGCATCTTGGAGTCCCAGCACTTAAGGGCGGGTTGGAAGTTATCCGGGGCTACTGTGGCCAATTGGCGAACGGGATCAAAGAGGAACCTTTGATAATGTACATCATAAGCGGACAGCTCTAGAGAGGTAACTACTAAGCTGTGATTCTGGAGATGAACAGTCCGGTAAGGGGCGAGAAGGAGTTTGGAGACAAAGCGCTCCGACGCCAACGTAAGTTCTACTGTGAGCTGAATTTCGGGTTGCCAAGAACGACACTTGAAATATTCGACTGGGTTTTTGCTCCGTCGAACTTCCCGAATCCGATAAAAAAGGCAGCCGGCGGAGAACCAGCCGCACAAGCAGCCAAACCCTCCGCAGCTCTCTGCACAGTGACTACTGCCAAAGGCTTGATTGACTTCCAACGGAAGCTCGGGAATCGAGGTATTACTGCGGACTTGGCTGCAAAAGTCATTTTTGCACGAGCCCATGAGAGGGCAGCGTTTCTGGAAGAACACTTGGGTCTCGGAGTCGCGCGTAAAGGCGGCAACTACTTTCTGACAAACCTGGCGGACAGCCTGGCCGCGAATGCGAATTTCGCCAATGACGTTATGCGCATGGTCGCGCAGGAGAAAACACGATTCTAATTGGGTACTACTGAGGGATGCTAATAGAGTTTTGTGGAGGGCACAGCGACTGAAACTACTGTTTGGGACAGTTGAGTCCGTGATGCAGCGGAGATTGCTTTGATGCAAAAAGAGAGTTTCATCGCAACCCAACGTGGCCGGAGCGAAGAGGAAGGTCAGGGCCAGCACGAAGAACATGAATTTGACGCTCCCCCTGCGGCGCACGTGGGGAGAGTGTGGCTGGGCAACGAGGCGTGGGGAGGCTACTGAGACCTGCAACAGAGGAAGTTCGTCCTCTGCAGCCGTGGGGTACGCAGGGCGGTGTTTACGGCGAGCGAACCCGCATACTCGCAGGATCCAGTAACGCCACCTGAGAATGAGCTGGAGGAGCCGGGCGAGCCAATACAGAAGGACGCAGCCCAAGAAGGCGGAGAAGACTACGACCAGAGTAGAGAGGATGGGATTGCAATCGAAATTGAGCAACCGTTCCAGGCAAAAATAGCATACTACTGTATTGCAGAAGCGACTGGGGGGACAAGTGATCTCGAAAACCTGAGGTTCTTGGTCGAGAAGACGGGTCTTCCCAAGTAATGAGATACGGATGGCGCACGATCTGATGGTCGAAAAGTTCTACTTGATCCCGAGCTGGGTGATGGACAAGGCGACAATGATTGTTGGCGCAAATCTCATAATCATCACTACTGAGGGAATTTAACCGCACGCCTCCATCGACGCATGCCAGATGATTATGCGCGGAGACCAGGGAAGCGAGGAGCCAAAGAGAGGTCAAAAAGGTCAACTTATGATACTTCCAAGACCTAGAATTGCGAAATTGCACTACATTTTCAGCGTAGCAGATATTTTCTTTGGCACGCCGAGCGGGTTGCACGCGGGTGGGCCCCTCAGCGTTGCCAGAGACTACTGGGGCCTCAAGAGGCAGCACAGCGGCAGCTTCTGGGAGAGAACTCGAGACTTCTAAGGGGATAAGAAAATGCACTGGCCGTTCAACGAGGTGTTGACGTGGAGTGCGAATAACTACTGAACGAATCTCGAGATCCGCGCTGGGAAGCAATTTTTCTACTATGCCTAAAGACCAATCTCTGCGCGGCTTGCCCTCTTCTACTACGTACACCACGTCGCCGACGGCGGGCGTCAGGCGACCTTGGGTGTTGAAAAGTTGCTGCTTGTGATAGTCTCTGAGAGTCAGCAGATAATCTGTCTGAAAAGTCTTCCAGCAGTCCCGGAAAAATTTCTGGTAACTACTGAAGGTGGAAGCTACTTGATCAGCCGAGGACAACGAAGGAATCCAAGTGTCTTCCCGTTGGGAAAGAGGTAAAGGGATCGTTGCTCGAGGAGAGATAAAGTCGATCGGTCTCAGAATTTGATCGAAGTCGCGTTGTCCGGAAAGAGGACGTGAATTAACAACACCTTCGATTTCTACTAGGAACGTGGCGAAGGCCGACAGATCCATTTTTTGGAACTCTTTGGCACGAACGGTATTTTTGTAGAAGATACGCTTCACAGTGCCATTGAGCCGTTCCCAGAAGCCGCCTTTCCAAGGGGAAAGGGGGGTAATGAAGGAGAACTCAATGCCTTTGTAGTCAAAAAAGGAGCCTACTTCATCGATGAAGTCGGACTGCTTCTGAGAGTCCAAGAATTTGGCGCCCAAACGAAAATTCGAGCCATTGTCGGCCCAGACCTTGCGGGGCGAGCCACGGCGAGCGCAGAAGCGTTTAAGCGCGCGAATGAATTCTACGGTACTGAGGTCATCACAGAGTTCTAAATGAATGAGTCGCGTGACGGCGCAGGTCAGGAGAAGAACTACTCGGCTCTTTTTAGCTACTTGGAGAAAGAAATTATCAATGCCGATGACCTCAAAGGGTCTCACTACAGTGACCCTATCACTGGGAAGATGATTGAGACCAGGATATAGATACGGGCGGCCATTAAACTGCTTGCAGAGGGTGCAATGCCTGAGGAGGGCCTCTACTTTTTGACGCAACCCAATGGTGACGTACTGGCGCCGGAATTCGGCCATAGTATCTCGGAGACCGCAATGAAAAACAGTCTGATGGGCCTCCTGGAGGAGGAGGCTAAGCAGCGGACTACTAGGAAGGATATAAATAGGACTGACTGTTTCTGGAGCCAGTCCCGCTCGACCTAGGCGTGTATGGAGCCGGAACACTCCGAATTCATCTACTGAGATGCCCTTGCTGCTAAGCTTGGCAACATCGAGGGGCTGATGAAAGTAGTGTTGGCGAATAATCCAAAGGCGAGCTACTTCGCGCAAGTGAAGGCTATCCTCGCTAACAATATGCAGCGTATGCCGAAGGCGCGATAGAAGCTCTGGGCCGGACGCGCGAGCGAAGCGCTGGATAGCCAGCAACAGGACAACTACTGTTTGAAGAAGAGACCTGAACTTGGAGAAGCGTTCGATCGGGACGGCTGGCAGGAGTTGCGGGGCATCCCAAAACGGGAGCACCGCGGAAGCGGTGATCCGAAGCGAGGCAGAAGGGCTCTCGAGAGGCCGTCCAGCGGTTTGGCTGGCTGGGGCTCAACTTCGAGTTCCACTGCAATAGGCTCGAGAGGGAAGGAATCCTCGGAAAGAACTACTGGATGGATCGCTTCGGAGAGGTCAGGAGAATCTACTACACGAGGCTGAAAGACTGGCCAACTGACGGGAGGCGTAAGTAGTTGATCCGGACCGCGCAGCCAAACGTGGTCAGCGGCGAGTTCGGCCCCAGAAAGACCCCGGGTGGCACGATCCGCGGGGTTGACCTTGGATTCCACATAGTGGACGTGGCAAGGAAGGCCTTTACTGGCAAAGAAAGAGAATGTCTCGGTCAGGAACTGGAGGCGGTTCCGAACGAAGACACCTTCGCGGGGAGGTTTGGAGAGCCAAGCCAGGGTGGCCGTGTTATCTCCGAAGAAGTGCACTGAATCAAAAGTCAACTCAAGTTTGTCAAAAAGAAAAAGAGCCAATTTCCCCGAGAGATAAAGACCAAGAAGTTCTACTTTTGGAATAGTGAAGCGCTCCTTCCCGCGGAGGGGCACCAATTTGAAATTGGCCTTGATTTGGTGAACAGAGACGCCGAATTCGTTTTCTACTCGTAAATAGGCAACCGTCGCGTATGCGCGGCTGGAAGCATCACTAAAAAGGACTAAGGTAATTGTTTCGCCCGGACTACGGTGGACGATGGCGCGGGGTAGGGAGAGCTGCTCGCCCTGAAGGGCAGCGATGATCTCAGCGAGTTCTACTTGATGATCCGGAAGGAGTTCATCATTCCACTGGTAAGGGTAATCCCATAACTTTTGCAGGAAAAGCCGACCCGGGAGGATAGCGGGAATAAGGATCCCGGTGGGATCGAAGAGGCTACTGAGAATGCGGGCGGCTACTCGCTTAGTAATCTTTTTAGTGGGGAGCGTCTTATATTGAATGGTCCACGTAATCACGTCCAGCAGAGCATTCCAGGGGAGGCCCAGGATTTTTTGAAGGTGATTATCGGACAAGGAACGCTCGGAAAAATCCCTGAGAATTTCCATATTGTTGCAGTAATACTCGCGCAAATTCATATCAATGGTTGAGAAGATCTCCTTCGCCATATGGGCTTTGAGATTGCCTTCAGCTACACTACTGCATCCGATAAAACAATTATCGACGTAGCACATGGCAATAATGTCGGCGAATTCCGGAAAGCGGGCTACTAAAGCCAGCTTGGCCATTTCGAGTAAATTCGGGCTACAGCTGAGACCAAAGGGCAGACGACGGTGGCGAAAAACTACGATGTTGCTACTATCAAGAGGCCCCTCGGGATCGCGAATCCATAAGATGCGCGTGGCATCCCGATCTACTTCTTGAAGCCACACACCCCAGAAGGCCTTCTCAATATCGCTAGTGATGAGATAGCGAAAGGTTCGGCACTTGAGTATGATGGTGGTCAATTCTCCAAGAAGCGAGGGGCCCACGTGCAGGGCATCGTTCAAAGAGAGTTCGCCAGCGTATTTGGCGCTGGCATCCAATGTGGGACGGATCTTAGTGGTAATGCTACTGGGCTTGAAGACGAAATGCACAGGAATATAATATACTACTGGGCCGTCGGCGACGGTAGGATCGGCAACTACTTCCAAGACACCGCGATCATGCATATCCTCGATACAGCCACAAATCGCGCGCCAGATCTTGGGATCCGCGCGATACTTGGGCAAAATTGGAGGAAAGACGCTGAACGCTAGCCGGAAGGAATTGGGGAGCGAATGGGTGGGTAGAAGGGTAGAAGGAGCGAATGGGTGGGTGGGCAAACGGCAGGGATGGGTGGGTTATGGAAGCGAAAAAAATCTTGGGCCCCGCTAATGACTACTCCAAAAAGGGTTTTTGCTGCTACTAGGCCAGAAGGAAGATGCAGGAAGGTAAATGGCGGAAGGAACATGCTCCACCACAAGTCAATCCCGATGAGGATGTCAGGTTCGACGGAAGGCTCGGGCAGGAGGATGTCCCATTGATGTGATTGCAACAACTCAAGGTCTTCCACCGAAAGCTGGGGAGGAGAGTAAGTGCGCGTTAAGTCACTGTCAAGCGAATAGACGACGATGGATTTAGAGACGGATGGGTCAGCAGGATTACGGAAGATGAGCCGAACCACATCCGAAACTGTCTCATAGCCGCGGTTACCGAAGCCAATAATTTGGAGATCTTGGACGGCCAGCGTGGCGAGCCCAAGCCGCTTATGCAATTTGCGGGAGCAAAAGGAGGCTTCAGCACCGGGATCGAGCAAAAAGGTTGCATGTCTGGAATAACTTGACTACTGGGCTATAAACTTCGATTGGGAGGCTCATAAGAAATCTTTTGCTATGAAGAAGATTCTGAACAAGACCGGAGACTACTTCTTCTTCGGAAAGCGTGGTAGGGAGAGGTGCCGTGGACGGTCCACCGCCCAAGCCTTGCCTCGGGAATCCTTGGAGCGAAGGCGGCGGGCCGCCAACCCGACGCCGTGTTGAAAAAAGGCGACATTCTGGCGGAAGGAAACGCTACGGGACTCGCGCCGAGGAGACTCCCTACGATAGGGTTGGGAATAAGAGTCCCGGCGCGGAGAACTGCTACTGGGGCGCTGAGACTGGGTCGTGCGCTGAGGAGAGCGACTACTATGCCAATCCGACGACGTCGATGACGTCGGAGGGCGGCGATCCTGGGACCGAGTAGGGGAATGGGCATAGGCCGAGGAATTCCGATGACGGGACTCATAGGGGAGGGAGAACGACTACGACCGCGATCATATGAGGAATGACGCGAAGAAGAGGAGGGATTGCGAGAAGAATCTCCGCGTCTACTATCATACGAATCGCGGCTAGCGCTTCGGGTTCTACTGTGATCTCCGGGGCGGGCAGCGTCAGTCCCGAGGCCCCTAGAGGAAGATTGAGAGGAGGAATCGAAACGCCGATAAGGACGGCAGCAGGCTACGGCGTAATGGGCATGGTGCGTCGGCCATGAGGAACCTGATCGAATACCCGGTTACCCACCTGTTCGAGTAGTCACTTTTCATTTCAGTAGATTTTTTTTATCCCTCCTTAATTTTTTTTTATTTTGCCTTTCTATTCCTTTACTTTTTTCATTTTTTCTTTCCATGTTTCTCATTTCTGAAGTAGTAGTTTCGGAACTTTGGGCATTTTTTCCTCGTTGGAATTTGGGAACCAGCTTCTTTCCAGTTCCCTCCCCCCTCATATGACGCCTCGGACAAAGTCTCAGTAATGGCTAGTAGTAGGAGCAACCATAGGCCCGGGTCTGGGGTCGGGCTCCGGACAACCCGACAGCAAAGTCGCGGGTCGGCATGAATGACCGGACAACTCGGGTTGTATTGGTCTCAAAAAAGGAGGGGCCCGCCGATACAACTTCTGCTGCCTTACATACTGACTGGTACCAGGGATCTGTCTACAGTCCACAAAATGGGCCATCCACCTCTTATCGCACTAGGCGCTGCTCCATTGGGCCCCACCAGGGCGTGCTGATTCTCCCCCTTTGATTAGCATTTCATTTCCCATTTTGACGCGGGCGAAATGCCGTACCGTCATTCTGCGCCTGGAGCGGGCCCGGGCGAGTTTCTCCTGAACCCAGGAAGGGAATTTTCTAAGAGAACAAAATGCAGCCCTTGATTGTCATGATGGAGATCTACTAGTTTGAGTCGATTGACCAAAGCCAGCGTCAGGTGGTACTGACGCCGGAGGTCCACGACGGAATCGGAGTCTGTAAGAGGAGCTAGCCTATGCAATTCCCTATGGAGTTGCAAAGCGTTCTGCTCATTGCTACTGGTAGCGCATTTAAACTGGGCAAAGGCATCAGCAAAAAAGCCCGGTTTAAGCGGGATACGCTTTCGTGATGATTTCATCTGGCGTGTCGTTAGAGCTTCACGGAATGCGCGAAGCTTTTCTACTTCAGTGAGCTGATGTTGCGACAATGGCTGTCAAATGTTTCCACGAAATAGTCAAAATCAGCGGCAATGCCACTCCATTTAGGGCTACTGAGATTGGAAAGATTAAGGAGACGCAATTTTTCAAGACTACTTTCAAATACCTGGGACAGCGGGGGTTCGGCATCGCCAGTGGCAAGTCGCAGTCGAGCTTCGGCAGTGACACGCTCGTTTTGAGATTCTAGCTTGTGGATTAAGGTTTTAATTTCGGCTAGAAGTGGAAGAGCACTACTTAAGCACGCTGTAAACTCCGCGACTTGTTCCTCGAGGAATTTCTCAAGCGTCTTTACGTTTGAGGTCATCAGTCAAGCCAGCTACTGCGAGGTCAAAGGCCTCTAAGTGTTTTTCGCACTGATTTTGTGCGTCTTGGAGTGTAATCGCACCACTACCGAGGGCTGCGCGTCCTTTGATGAAATACGGCCCCACTCATCAGGTTTAGTGGGAGGAGGGGTTTTAATGCCTACGAGGTCCTTCTCTGCAGCTTCAAGAACCTTAGAGAAATACGAATTAGCTACTGTCACATGACTCTTGAGGTACCCAGATTACGGGTAAGGGGCATGTTGAAAGAAGAATGAAAGAATGAAATAAAGAAGAAAAGATATGAAATAATAAAGAAATAAATAAAGGGTAAGGCAAAAACGCTAACGAACGATACGGTAAGCAGAGGAAAGCGGGTGCCGGAGGGGTAAAGAGGGAAGGGAATGGCGGGACGGGGAAGGGGCCCGGAGGGCTGAGTCACCGACCCTCCATTACCAACCATTAGCTGTTGCCGAACGGTAAACGGATGTGGCAGAAAGCAGCGGCGAAAAAAGCTAATGGATCTCCATTAGCGCGCGATGTTGTGGCGGGCCAAAAGTGGGGCTTCAATGGGGAATTTCGAAAAAATTTTTTGGGCTACTGTAGAATCGGTCTACTATACGAAGAAAAGAGATAGAAAGACAAGAAGAGAAATAAGGGTAAAAGTTTTTGAAAGGCTGAAAGAAGATTAATGAAAAGTTATGAAAGGAAAGGAATTAAAGTAAAATGAGAATCATATGGAAGAATGGGAATCAGGACGCCCAAATGACTAGCTCCTGCGGCGTGTGAACAAGGTGGATGGCCCATTTTAGGACTGTAGTGCAGATCCCTGGTACAGTCAGTATGTAAGGGCAGCAGGGAAGTTGTATCGGCGGGGCCCCTCCTTTTTTCTGAGACCAATACAACCCCGGGTTATCCGGTCATTCATGCCGACCCGCGACTTGGCGGTCGGGTTGTCCGAGTCCGACCCAGACCCATGGCCTATGGGTTGCTCCTACTACTAGCCATTACTGAGACTTTGTCCGAGGAGTGCATGAGGGAATGACACCGTCAAGGAAGCTGGTTCCCCAAATTCCAAAGAGGGAAAAAATGCTCAACGTTCCGAAACTGCCACTTCAGAAATGAGAACATGGAAAAGATGAAAAGAAATGAAGCGAGATAGAAAGGCAAAAATGAATAGGAACACAAAGGGAAGAAATAAAGCTGCTGAAATGAAAAGTTGACTACTCGAACAGGTGGGTAAGCGGGTAACTCAGGCTCAATGGTTTCCCGGCCGACGCACCATTTCTGTCGCCCCTTAGGGGGGAGAACAGAACTTCTTCTCCTCTGTAATCAAGGAGAAGTTCCCGAGCTGTTCGTGTAGTAACTTAGATTGTGTTATATCATATAGTTTGCTAGAGAAGTATTCTTCAACTACTAATTTATCTGCATCTATAAATCAACTCATCTTCCCCTTTATTAGATAAGTCATTAGATTTAGTCTACAGGCTTTTCCCCTTTATCTACTTGGTTAGAATATCCTACTGTAATGGTCAACTAGATGCGCTGAAAGAGCACATCTCTGCTCCTCCCTGGCCGCTCTATCGGAGGGCGGCTGACAGAGGGCGGAGCCACAGAGCAAGACGTGTAAGCTACTCGCGACCCACTTTAAGTGGGTCGATCTACTAGCGGAAGTGCCGTCGTCATGGCGGCACATACATTTGGTGAAAATGCTCCCGGTTCTTTCAAAAAATCAAGCGGTCAGTTTTGGCTCCGGTTGATCAAATGTATGGGATTTCGAGAAAAGTTCTAAGAAACGGGCCAAATTTCAAGAGGCGATATCTCGGCCATCCGATGTCCGATTTGGATGATCTCAACATCTATCGATATCTACTCCTCTAGAGCTATCGTTTCGCGTTAAAGGTATCGCATGCAAATTGCTCTATGCAGAGATAACTTGCAAATGCGGTTTTGCATGATTTTGCGGAAAACTTCTTGAAGCTCTATCTCGGCGTCCCTCCAGTTTTGGGTGCTAGGAGGGTCTACCCTAAATAGAGCTCGGTGAGACCTATCAAACCATATATTATACTATCAATTCGGGTACGTCTGCAGCTTTAACAAACGATTCCAAAAAATTGTGACAGAACTTATTATCCAACCTGATATAAATATGGCCAGCCACCCCATTAAATGCCGTTGCCAGGAAATAGACAAGCACGAGGCAGAATAGATTATACCACCGGTTGAATATCGCCGAGAATTGACTAAATTTTCTGAAATTCGGAGTTTTTGTCGAAGAAAATTTTGTGTTTTCAGGATTGGGTTGTTTCGAAAAATTTCGCATTTTGTAAGGCATTTTTCGCTTTTTGGCGAGCTAGCAGGGATTCTTTAGGAAATTTCTGCCCGATTAGAAAAATTAGAAAATAAAAGAATTAGATAAAATTTTATTAGAAAAAGCTTTTGTGCATAGAAAAATTACCCGGAAATTGTCACATAACGGTAGAAGCAATGGATCGCCAGGAGTGAAATGGACATCTCAAAGGAGCAAATATAAATCTGAAAGTGTATATACAAAAATCTATGTAAAAAAGCGCTAATCAACTATAATAATTTTCTTGACACGTCTGTCTGTCCGTCCGTCCGTCTGAAGCCGAATTCAACTCGAAGGGGAAAGGAGCTAGAGCTAAGCTCTCTTCGGATTCGGATAGAGCGCCGTCAGAAACCCCCAAACTGATAAACAAAATTATGAAAAACTTTTAGTTTAAATTATTAAAATTAACTTTGAAAGTTTTTTCCTTAGTAAAAGTGGTGGGGGACGGAGGTTGGGGTGATTTTGGACATAGTGAGCCAGGTGACGCGCGTTTCGTGGATGAAAATTTTCACGGGGGATTTCATTTCTTTTTTTCTCTCATTCCATCCGGTCGGTCGTTATTTTTGTTTTTTAAGGGGATTTCGCCTACGGGGAGGTATCTGAAGCCATCAGGAAGGTATTTAGGTAGTTTTTGGAGGGGATTTCAGCCATGGGGGGTATCTGAAGCCATCAGGAAGGTATTTAGGTAGTTTTTGAAGGGGATTTTGCCTAGGGGAGGTATCTGAAGCCATCAGGAAGGTATTTAGGTAGTTTTTGAAGGGGATTTTGCCTAGGGGAGGTATCTGAAGCCATCAGGAAGGTATTTAGGTAGTTTTTGAACGGGCTTTCGGCTATGGGGGTACTAGCTATCAGGAAGGTATTTAGGTAGTTTTTGAAGGGATTTCAGCCATGGGGGTATCTGAAGCCATCAGGAAGGTATTTAGGTAGTTTTTGAAGGGGATTTCAGCCATGGGGGGTATCTGAAGCCATCAGGAAGGTATTTAGGTAGTTTTTGAAGGATTTCAGCCATGGGGGGTATCTGAAGCCATCAGGAAGGTATTTAGGTAGTTTTTGAACGGGATTTCGGCTATGGGGTTATTGATGGAGGTGGGAAATGATGTGGTGGTGTGGGACATGTAGGGTAGCCCGAAGGCCAGATGGTTGCAGTCGCGAAGCGACTGTAACCATCTGGTTATATACAGGGTGGCGATTAATTACCTGCGCGAGAGAAAACGCTCGCTCCGAATTTTCCTTTAAGCAATCACTGATCCATCTGCATTTTATGATAGCACAAGCTATCTAATACTTATTGTACAGAAAAAATTTGGGTCAGTGGCCCTCAACTTTTTTCCAGCCCGAAAAATGTCGTCGAGCAAAAAAGAGCGCGCGCCGCGGGTATGTACCGATCAAAAGGCCCGATATTTTTTCAGTTCGATACGTCGTGCCCTCAAATTATTGTTAGTTCGATGCCTCCGCTTACCCTCCAGATGCTCAAATCCATTAAAAGCATTTTTATTAAGCCCTAGCTCTACCAAATAACAAAAATTCTACGACCAATTTCCGCCTGGAGCCGAATCGGCCAGAATGAGACACCTCAAAAATTAAAAGATTTTTCGGGGAAGTGCAATTTCGTTGATGTAACCCTCTTCTTATTGGTTTGATAGGACGCATTGTTAAATTGAGGCCGGTTCTGAAGAATTTTGGGGAAGTTCTGGGCCAAAAATGATGCCATCATTTCAGCCCGCGGCGCACCTCAAAAATCGTCAGTAATTTCTAGCATTTTTGGATTCTAGTTTCCTGATAAAGCCTTATGAACCAAAGAACTTTTGGCATATGGTTGTTGTAAGGATTGTACATATTTTCTCATATCGTACCGATAGATTCACGCGTAATATCGAAAGGACTCGCGTTTTTTATTTCCATTTGACCGATGTCGTTCTCGATACTGTATCTTTTTTTATCTTTTGACTTAGGTCGGTTTTCGAACGCTTACTACGTTTGAAAAGAAGCGTGCAACATATCTGAGCTGTTTTAGAAAAGATTAGCAACCGCCCATGGCTACAGTAGGCTTCAAAAGTGTGACCATGTGATCACGATCCGCGTTGTGAAGCCGGAATTCATGTTTCTTAGCTCGTAGTTTTTCGTGATTGTTTAACCCGGTTAAAATTTGGATAGGATGCGACTAAACAACCACCAATCTAGTAAAACCACTCTCTCCAAGAAAATTTAAAGCCTGATTTTTGGGGGAAAAAGCGACGCGCAGGTAATTAATCGCCACCCTGTAAATAAACATATATAGATTCCCTTACAATGATTCCTATGTACGCCGGCCAATAGCCGTAATGGCAGAGTCGCTTGCTGAAGATCAGGTATCCGGCGTCGTCGATGAGGAAAGCCTAAAACGTGTCTTTTTATCGCTTATAAAAAATGGCCTACCACGTCTACTGTAGTTTTCATTAACGAATAATAAATATTATACACAGCAATGATGGCCAGCATATTACGGTAGCCGCCGCAGTTTTTTTAAAAAATTCTGGAATTTGTTTGCGCCTGGGAGATTTCGATTTTTTAAAAACATGGATTTTTATAGCTTAAAATCAATAAATTGTTGTAAATGATACATACCTCTCGATCTGTAACAATTAAATACAATAAAAATGAATTTAGAATGATCCCGGCCGAGCAGAAAATGTTTGTCAGGTTGCTCTGGAGCGCGGCATCCATCTGAAAGCTTCAATTTTGTAGCGTAAAAACTAAACAGTCAAAATAAACCGAAATAGAGAGATTTTTTATAGATAAAAATGTTGAAAAATAGCTTCATTGTTCACAAAAAATTAAAAATTAAAAGAAATAGCACGACAAGTGTCGATTTTTTAGTGAAAAAGAGAAGGAATTAATTCAACAAAAAAGATAGGATTTTCCTTCGCTTGAAAACATCAGAAAAAATGTAGAAAAACGCGTCAAATCCTACTATATATAAAAAAATAGTGTCTGTGTGTCTGTGTGTGTGTGCCACTTTGCATCCATTTCCGTCTGTCTGTCCGGAGGATATCTCAATAGGGGAGGAAGTTACGGGTATGTGTGATACGTCATTAGGTGCGCAATGGCCTTGAGATGACTGCACACATATCAAATTTTACAAAATCAGCCATTTTCGACATTAAATTTAAGTTTTTGTGAAAGCTTCTTTGTTAGGAAATAATTAGCATAGACCGGAAGTGGTGATTCGACTATCCTACTATATATAAAAAAATAGTGTCTGTGTGTCTGTGTGTGTGTGCCACTTTGCATCCATTCCGTCTGTCTGTCCGGAGGATATTCAATAGGGGAGGAAGTTACGGGTATGTGTGATACGTCATTAGGTGCGCAATGGCCTTGAGATGACTGCACACATATCAAATTTTACAAAATCAGCCATTTTCGACATTAAATTTAAGTTTTTGTGAAAGCTTCTTTGTTAGGAAATAATTAGCATAGACCGGAAGTGGTGATTCGACTATATAAAAGCACAGATCGACTATATAAATGCACAGACGAGGTTGTTTTTCATTTTTGTCATCTGAATTCAGTACCATTATGCAAAGTGAAGGATAAAATGAGTTAGACGGGGCCAGGGTTGAAAAGTCGCGAAGCGGCTTTTCAACCCTGGTAAAACATTAAAATATTCAGCAAATTGATCTTTCAAAGTGAAAAAAATCGTATAAGAAAAGTAGAAGCAGGAAAAGCTTGAAAAACGCTTCTCAACCGCAAAATAAAATCTTTGTGCCAGATTTTGTAGTTATTACGAGAACAGAGGACACCCAGAGGTGAGTAAACCTATTTTCCAGCGCCGGTGCACCGGAAATGGTCATTTGGAGAAGCCGACTGCTGCTACTATAGGCTGTAGCTAGAATTATAGCCACGCGGCGGTACTTTTGATGAGGGCAATTGGGTTCTAACCTCTGGGCTCTCGGTGTGGCAGCAAAGCACGAACAAAAGTAAATAGCCAAAAATAACTTAAGAATGAGTGCCATCCAATTTTTTGAACCTTAAAGGGACGAGGAAGTGAGAGAATCGACTGCTGAGAGAGAGAGCGAGAGGGAGAGAGAGATCCAAAGATCGAGAGTGATAGAGAGTATGAGATAAAGGAGGAGCAGGAGAATGAATCAATGGATGAAGGAATTAGGCTTAGCATAGGCCTAGCTTACGCCTAGGTTTGGGCTTGAGCTAGAGCGTCCTTCCCTAGATCTACACAGTTGCCACTAGAATCCCGACCTCTCGGAATAGACACTCTCAGCTCCCGGAATCAAAAGTATCCTCTCTGCAAAAGGTGGTGTGTATCTCTCTGGTGTTCCGGCTGACCGAATGAATTCCATTAGCGGCCCTATCCCTGGGGGGAAGGGAAAAGGGGTACCGCGTGGGTGCTCGAGGAGTGCAGCCCGTTTTTTTTCGAGGTGTAGCCGGGGGAATGGTGCGGGTAGAACCTATTTTCCGTCCCTTCGGGTTTCATTCATCAAGCCGCAGTTCTGATGAGGTCGTGCTCGATTTCCGGGTGGTCGTGTGATGAAGCCTGGATAGAATTGGGGGTGGCCTCAATTTAGAGACATCAAAGTTCAGGGTACATTTTTTAGGAGAGAGAGAGAGGGAGAGAGAGAGAGAGAGAAGACATTGAGGGAGGGAGAGAGAGCGAGAAAGACAGTGAGAGAGAGCGAGAGAGAAAGAGTTTGATCCAAATTTGATCTCATGCCATTTAACTGATCAAAACGCTCTAGAATTTGATCAGAGCTCGCCAACAAATTTGACCACGCGCTCTCCGCGACTCCAATTTACGCGGAACCGAAACGACTCCAGGAAAGCCAGGAAATGGCGAGGCATGCTGGATTCCTAGAGCGGAAACGCGGGTGACCTTACTGCGCGCCAAAAATGAATTATTCGGGTGCAGGGGTTCTTTGGCTCACATAGAGTTCCGGGCACAGCTTCCGGTTGAGGTTTTGCAACGGACTACACACCGGTTTTGAGGTGTCAGGAGGTTCTGATTGGATAGGGAGGTCGTTTTCGTGACTTAAAAAAACCGGAAATAATACGGAAGCTGTAACCCCAGATAGAGCGGCTGCAAATCTGGAAAATCCTGGATTTTCAATCCCCAGATGGCAACCAGGCAAAATAAGGGCTGAATCGACTTCGTCAGGCCATGGAATCTGTAATTCTTGGGTTATTGAGAAAATATTATTAGAAATAAAGCCCGAGGAGGGAGAGAGACCGAGAGAGAAGAGAGGGAGATAGAGAGACGAGAGAGAGCGAGAGAGGGCCCCAGAGGAGGGAGGAGAGCGAGAGGAAACCGGTGGTCTGCAGTTCCATAGATAACGATCCAACCTCGCGGAAAATCTTCTTTTTCTCTATAGAATTTTGGCATGCCGTAGCAAAATAGAACCAAATAAATGACATGGGAAAATTCTCAATTTTTTTAACGTCCAAAAATTTTATTTGGATTCCTCGAATTCACGCGAGATTTTGGGAAGTCTCCAGTTTGCTCTCCTCAAATAGTATCATATTTCACTCCTTGAAAAAAGAACGTTCAATTCCCGTAGTTTCCCCCCAAACGTTTTTCTAGTCTGCCTGTTGGATAAGAAATCAACCGAATAACATTGCATCATGGTCCCTTGCCGGGGGTGTACACCCACCCTTGATAGGCGCCCCCGGCACCACCCGGTCCCGTCAGCAGCGTGGCGCAGTGGAAGCGTGCTGGGCCCATAACCCAGAGGTCGGTGGATCGAAACCACTCGCTGCTAACATTTTTTGCTTTTTGGGGGGAATTAGGGGATCCGTTTAGGAATGTTTTGCGAGACACTGTAAACAACATAGAGCCAAGTTCAGACTGAAATATACGTGAGAACGTTAGGCCTTCCTTTTCATCGGCCAGACAGGACGAATTAGCAAGGTTTCCCCAAAGATCGTCTTCTGGGGATTTGAAGATGGAGGAACCCCTCGGAAGCCTCAAAACACTGAATCGGAATTTTGTAGGAGTTAATAAAAGTCCTAGAATCAGAAGAATTTCAGGATCTCGGGTTTCCTTGGAAGAAACGCGAAGTTACAGCGAATTTTTGAAGAAGTCGACATAATACTAAATTTTCGAATAATATTTAAAGATTATAGATGCTTTAAAAATTACAAAAGCTCAGGAATTGAAACTACCCGCTCTTCAATCGTAGAAACATTTCGCAACTAAGAATAAACCCAAAAACACCAGATTAGAGCTGGAACTGCTTGCGAAGTGTGCCTCATTTACGAAGGCACATCTTGCAAAATTAAAATTTTCGCCTTAAAGCCGGTATTTTAAATATATCAGATGATTCTGCATAAGGGTTAGACCCTACCAAGTCACAGCCTAAAGCCTGAGGGGCTTAATTTTATTTATGTGCCTCGCCTTGGCCGCGGATGAGATAGCCAAAGTGGCACGACCGCGGAATTGTTTATAGGAATAGGCTGGAACTGGAGCGCCGAGCGCCAAAAATATTCACTTCAAATGGCGTGTAAGGATGAGGCGGAGGGGATGGCGTGGAAAAAAGCTTTTATCCAGGTTTACTTTTACCCCCGCAGTCTAACAATTTGTTGGCTCAATAAAAAAGCGCTCCGTGCTAAATCCATATGTTTTTTGGCGCCCTGCCCTGTGAACGCGCATAAAAGCCGGAGCTGGCCATGCCCCTGGCGCCGATGCGAGCCTGGGTGGGCAGGAAAATCTTTTAGGAAGTGCGGGAATTTGAGTAAGGAGACAAAAGGGATTTCTCGGAACCTAAAAACCCAGCGACGTCAAGGGTTCGAAATTTGAGGCTTCAGCGCGCAACGCTCCCCCATAGAGTACTTTTTTTTCGGGAGAGCGCTGACTCACTCCGAAAAAGTTGAACCCGAACTCTTCTCCGTAACAAGTCCAATTCGCGATAATATAAAAAATTCCCTAGAAATTTTAGGAGAAAAACAGTGCCCAGCACACGATTCACCAAATCTAGTGAACCAAATCTATCTAGAGAACGAGCGAGAGAGAAAGAGAGAGAGAGAGAGAGAGGAGAGAGAGAGAGAGAATCGCGTTTGTACCAGCGTACAAAAATAAGGTATGCTTCGATAGGTAATCAGCAAGCTCGCGTAAACAGGCGTACTGCGTACTCTAGCGAACATAGCCTCGCAAATGATCGATTTCTTCTTACGATTGTCGTATTGTAAACTTTGGCGTAATCAGCAATACCGTACTATGCGCGTAAGTACGAGGACGTCAACTAGCGTAGTTTTGTGTCCTTACGTTTTATGCGGAGTCTTCGAACGTACTGCTACGTACATACTAACGTACAAAACTCCAAAGATGTGCCAAATAGGCTTTCCAACTTGATTTTTAAAGCCCTTTGGAGCTTTTGATCGTGTATTTGATCTTATGATCTGATCTTCGGCCTGGTACAGATTGGCCGGCCACTGTCATTAATGCGTAAGTTCGAAAAATTGATCTTTGACCCGACGAGGTGGCTACACATCTGCCGTTTGGCCCCCCGAGACCAAAGTCCCACTACGATTTGTAGCCCGAAGCTCCGACAGATTCCCAGACCACCAAATTTGGGACTTTATAGAAGTTTTGTAATAGAATTCATTCACTCCGCTTATTCCCAAATCATCGTCCTCCCACTCTTGTCTGAGAAGCCATGTTCTACCCCCTGCTCTCAGCCCTGAAGAAGCGTTTCACCATGGGACTCGCCGCGCACTTCCAGGTCCCCAAACCGGCAAATCGGCAAATAGATGAGACTGAGGGCGCAGCGGTAAGTATAGTTAACTTTTCTATTTATTTCAATTTATTTTATTTATTTATTACGGATTATTTAAATTTATTTAAACTCCTAGGTATTCTTTGGGTTTAATCCTTAAAATGTTGACTATTACTTGCAACTATCATCTTAATCGAGTCATTTTTAAATTTTCAATTGGATTAAATCGAGATTCGAAGTCAGCTGAATCTAAAAATATGGAACAAACCTCTATCTTTAGTTTAGAAATGGCTCCGCGTTAAATAAAATTTATGTAGTGCTTTGCCTCTTTAAAAATTTGGTTTTATTTATTCCCTGTTTTTCTTTAATTTTACTTTCTCTGATTTATTTAAATAGCTTAGTTAATTACTTTCATTAACGTTTCGGTTTCCCTAAATGCAAGTTCATCGAACTCCAATTAAACATTTTCTAACTGCGTTTTTCAGGCTCTCCCTGCTCTTTGGCCCGGCTTCACAATAACACCAGTGGTCAATGTTCTTCTTATTTCGTCTCCACAACTTTGGAAAAAAAACCCAAAAAGGTATATTAAATATGAAAAATACGATAATAATGAAAATTTAGGTGATACTCCTTGTTCGGTTTTGTCGATCACCTACCATCAAAAATTCTGAATTCGCCCTCCGACGCTGCTCGTCCACGCTGCTGTTTGTCTACACCGAGTGCAAAATCACGATCTTTTCCTTTCTCCGTTTCGTATTTTCCAAGCGGCATCCTTTATTTTCGTCTACAAATTCCTCAATATTAAAAATAACGCTTGCTGTAAAAAATTATCATCTCTGCAGTTACCAGAAGAACACAAAACCACTCCAAACTTTCAAAAACCATACCCAGCATCACACACCTTTCGTGCCGCGACCCGCGACTTCCCGGATCGAATTTTCGCATTACATCAGACAAAAAAAGTTGCAATTACCGTTTTATAATCAATGCCCCTCGGGGATTTGCATGTAGCGTATGTTCCCCTAAAACAATTTCTAGCTCTTTTAGTTTGGGCAATCTGGCAAATTCCATGAAAATTGAAATTACGTTTTTAATTTCAAGAAAGTTACGATGTTAGTTTCCTCTTCCACTTTTTTTAATTTACTTTAGAGCGCAAGTTTTCTGAAAAACGCCAATAGCTGTCAGACTGTCTCGACTTGACTATACTATCTTTACGTCAAAATGCGGCTTTTTAGTTTTATTTCCAAAGCCATATTTTTCTATAAAATGCCGAGAACTGCCGACCCGGCCTGACGTTACGCTACGCGTAACGTCCAGCCGCCGTACATGTAAATTTAACTCTGCACTCGGTCCATAGGGAGTTTGCATACCGCGAAAATATAACCGCCTTTCTTTGTTAGCCCTTTCTTGTCGGTAAATTAACGCGATAGGTCGGCATAACCTACAAGTACGTTACGTTCATCGTTTACCTGAAGCTCAGCTCGGAATTGTCAATTATGACAAGACATTCCTTTAGGTTTAGATCTTCAGCTTTTCAATTCCTCTGACTTCTCTATTTTTCTTTTGCTTGTTTTTCGACCCATTTTCCGGGTTTAGACTATGGACGCTCAGAACCAGACTTTGGCGAAGGTATCACAGGCGGGATTGGAATTGCGGCCAATGGATTCTTACTGCATCTCATCGCAACAGATTGCAGGGCTGTAAGTTCTCTCTTTTTCTCTCTCTCTCTCTCTCTCTCTCTCTCTCTCTCTCTCTCTCTGTCGCTATCTCGCTCTCTCTAACCCGAAATTTCTAGCGTTCCAGCGACGGCTACCGCAAAATGCTAGTCATAATCGCTGCCTACAATATTTATTACGCTCTCGTACACTACCTTACTGACAACGTAAGCGACGTAATAGGTATAAGGTATAATCAATTGTCTCTAGGCTTTTCTAGTCGACGAATTTGGATACCTCTGCTTTAGCAAGCGTGAATGGTTTGGGCTATATGGGAACGGTTTATAAGGTATAAAAATCTAGTTATCTCTCTCACTCTCTCTCTCTCTCTCTCTCTCTCTCTCTCTTTCTCGCTCTTTCCTCATTATCGTTCTATGTCGCTTTTGAAACGAAGAACTTTAGAAAAACAACAATATAACTGGCGAAGTAGAATACAACAGCGTTGCTATCGGCGCCGGCCTCTTGATTATAACTCTTCAACTTCTAGCTTTTACGATAGCTACAGTTTCTGGTGTAAGGCAGTGAAGTCGTAACCGCAACAATGTTTTGTGCGCTTCAGACCGGGTTAATGGCTTTAAGCCCAATTTAAGATACAACTACGTCAAATGCACCTTGGCGAGTGAGAGAACTAGACAAATGAATCTGCAAATGCTGCGATTGTTGTTTTTCCAGGTAGCGTAATTTTTATAATCCGTTAATTGATCTTCATTTACTTAAACTTTCATGTTCCGCTTTTCTAGGCCATTTCACCTCTAATTTTCGAGTTTATCCCGCTGCTCGCCACGATTTTTGGCGGGATTATTGCCGTGAAATTGGGTGAGATTTTCGCAAGAACTAGTGATAAAAAAGATTAAAAGGATTTTAGACAAACATGAAGACTTATTTTTAGGCCTATCCATGTCCGAAGCCGCGTATTTCATCCCGATCCTCGTGGTCTGCTACCCGGCGGCCGACGCGCTGATGGTGTTATTTGGGTTTACGGTAGATGATGAAGACAAATATAAAGTATAAATGATATACTTCTAGGCGTATCGTAAGCGTTTGCTGAAAATTATCGGCTTCCGCCAATATTCGTCAGCCGTACACGCGCAAACAGCCTCCGAGAATTACCGCTGAAGAAGCCTTCTAAAATTATGTTATCAACTTTCAAAATAAAGAGAAAAAATCAAGCTAACCACTCAAA
>CATQJA010002451.1:0-31343 GCA_958295435.1 Mesorhabditis spiculigera
AAGAGTCTCGAGAAAGATGCATTTGGCGAAAAAGCAAAGAATTTTGCAGCGGGCGGGAGTCGAACCAGTAATCGTTCACCTAACGGCCCAGCGTGCTAACCAGTACACCATGGCGTCAACCGAACCGACTCGGCGAAAAGCCATCAAATACCCTAGGGTTCATGCAGCGGCCGTTTCCGGGTTTCTCGCTTTGGCCTGCGCCCAAATTGGACTTTGCATAAAAAGTACGAATCCCGAATACGAAATACGTCAATAGTAGCGTCACGTCGGTCCGTCACCCCGACGGACGCCTGGCCATTCTCCAGCCCTTTAAAAACGAGCACCAAACTGCCACACCAGACCCTTTGCCAGCGGCCACTAATCGCTGAGGCCCCTCGCCCTGTCGCTTTGTGCGCGAAACTGTTTTTCTAGTATTCTGGTGAAAACGCCAGAATACGCAGATTCTGGGCTGGTACCAAATTTCGTTTACTACCCCGGCCCAGGGTAGTAAAAAGTTACTAGGGTAGTATAATTTCTTACTACCCCGATTAGTGGCCCGTGACCCGGATTACGTACCCCGAGCGGGACGTTTTAGAGCAATTTTAAAATCAATTTCACAGGTCCCGGGAGCAAAAAAAAAATTCGGGGCCGGTGCCACATAGTTGTTGAGAGGCAAACCCGTGTTTTTGCAAAGACAGATACGAAAAATACCGACAAGGCTCGACAGGGAACGCCGACAAAAAGTTTACTACCCCGGCTAAATAAGTTACTACCCCGATATAATCTTTTACTAGGGGGATCAAAAAAGTTACACCCGGGTAAGAAAAAGTTACCCCGGAGTAAAAAAATTTTTCTGGGGTGGTGTGCCACTTTTTGTTACTAGGGGGTAGTAACCCGTTTTGTAGAAAACGATGTAATTCCGGTCAATGGGCACCAAGCGGGCTACACATGATTTCGTATGAAAGATAGGCCATCGGTCTACTGGTCTCTGTCAATAAAAAGTCACATACGATGTATTTTCATGATTAAATGGCTACTAAACATAGTTACTACCCTAGTAAAAAAAGATACACCAATGTTTTTTCATGTAACTTTTTTTACTAGGGTGGTAACATTTTCAGTACTGGTAAAGCAAAATGTCCGTCCCAACGGCTTCGTAAAAATTATAATTCTCAATTTTTTGACTGTTTTCTCGCTCAGTTCAAAGAAAATTCTCCTTTTTTTAAACGAAAATTCTCCTTTCAAAAGTAGCGATATTTTTTGAAAAATTAAGTCAAGATCTATCTTGAGGACCTTAAATCGGTAGCGTTGATCAAAAATTCACAAGTGAAGAGAATGTACTAATATACTTGGTGAGTGGAAATCTTATTGAATCTTAGAAAACCGGTGAGACGGAACTATTTTAGCGGCGCAAGCGTCCGCGGAGCGCGTGTCGCGGTACCCAAATGCTCTATCTAACCCTAGCGATGGAATTGCAGGGCTGATCCGCCAGATTTTTTTTATTTTTCCAATCATGAAAAATCGCGTTACCCAGTTCGTAAAACTGTTCCGATTGACTTTTTTTTTTGCATATTTCGGCATTTAACTCAGGGTCGGAACTTATTATCTTGGTAGTGATTATTCCTACGGCAACTTTATGGTGCTTGTGAAAGAGGCCAGGGTCAATAATTTGAGACTAATACCGCCAAATATTATTTTGTCGGGTGAGATTCAAGACCCGATTGGATTTTTGGTTCTTCATCGTATATAACACCAAGGGAAAAAGCTTTGATGGCCATGAAGCCGATGGCACTGCTTAGAACTTCTTATCCTTTCTTAGGAAGTTTTTTATAGATTTGGAGTTTAACTAACCACACTGTCAGCTAAAATTGCCGGGTCGTGTACCTGGCTGGTTCGGGTACTTTTTTACTGGCCGTAGTGATGCTTCACTAGTTTATTCCGGAGCAATTAGCTTGATTTCGACTAAAAATCGGTACTTTTCCGCGGGGTGGTAACTTTTTTAGGACCCCTAGTAACAAAATTTTAGCCGGTAGTAACTTTTTTAACCAGGGTAGTAACAATTTTAATCGGGGTAGTAAAAACCGGTTACTACCCTAGTAAAATTTTGAAATCTGGTACCAGCCCTGAGTTCATTTCTAAAATCCGCAGCAAATTTTAAATATCTTTGGTGTTTCAATAATTGCATCTGGCCTAGCAACCACCGAGAACGTGATTCTGGAGGCGACGTCGGGGGAATTTCAAATTCATGCGCCTCGGCGCCCTTCGGCGTGCAAAGGTCTCCGACGTACAGGCTCCGGTTTTCGGACCAATACTAAATTTTTGACACTTCGGAGCCCCGCTAAAAAGCCAATAATAATCCTGACCTGTGTAAGGATGAAGAGAGCTTGCTGTTGTAGAATGATAGTCTGACTGGTTCGAAGAAAATTGACCAATGAGCCGCCCGGCATGAGTTCAGTGACAATCTTGTTTGGAAACACGGATGTCACTATCTGAATTTTATTACGTAATTGTCAAATCCCGGCAGATACCCCCAACAAGCGGACGATATTCGGATGCCTGAGATCCATTAAGTTGCGCGACTCTCTGAGATAGTGGATAAATATCGGGAGGTATGCAGGTTTACCTTTCAAAATCAATCGGGGTGTTTTGTTGTGGGTTATTAGGTTCTTTGACAGCCACCATCCGTCCGCGGTATTCCCCTTGGTAGACCTTAGCAATATCAAAAGCATTACAATGCCGTTAATTCGGTACATACTACTCCATAAGCCCCGTGGCCGATCTCATCACCAATGTTCAACCGATAAAGGTTGATCTCCCATCGATCCTCGCTGATTCGCTCGTTCATTTGTCTAAATCGAAAAGCAAGCGTGACTAAATGGATTTGCGTTTTATGAGCAGTTTAGGCAGCTAATCCTTGCTACTTACATTTGAGGAGAGGGGCGTTCACTTTGTAAGGGTGGCGGGGTCTCAAAGATCACTTTTACAAATTTTGTTATTGTGCTTTACCTTTAGAAGTTCGAGAATTTTGGAGAATGTTGGTCGTTGCCGCCAATCATACGCAAAACACGGATCGACGATCTGCACCAGAATTTAAAAGTGGCACGTTGACAGCCCTGACCAGGGACGTAGCGTAATACCGGGCCCGGCCCCGAAATCGGCCGGGGCCCGGAAAATTTCATAAGGGGGGACCCTTATGATTTTGATTTTCTCAAAAATTTTGCTGCCTGCCGCGCTATTTTTTCACGTTTTTACGGCTATTTGTAGAGCTATGTAACCTGTTTTTCAAAATTTTTTGCCTGCGACGCTGTTTGCTCGTTAATGTTTTGAGTTTTTTGGAAAAATTTTTGGGGGCCCCCCCCGAAATTTTTTTCTGGCTACGCCCCTGGCCCTGACTTACCCGTTCATAAATATAGTCAGGCCCGAGTTGTCGGAGTCGCTTCCCTTGCTTTAGCCAACGCAATAATGCATCGGCTAGAAAGTTGACAGTGAAATGGTTCTACCTTCAAATATACTTACCATCGTGAGGACCATTTAGTTCTCTTTTATAGGGATGTTCGGCTTTGGAAAATACCTCAAAAATGAGTACGGCAAAGGACCATGAGTTGGACAGTCTCGTTAGAACCTGCCCTTCTAATAGCTAAAATGAAAGTGGTCGCTAACATTTTAAAAATACCTCAGGCGTAGCCCACGGAATGGCATATGGATCGAGAACGTGATAGGGAGAACCATCTTCGGGCAGATCGTAGACCTTTCCAAATCCAGAAACCTGCAAAAAGATAGCAATCTGCGAACATCTTTCCTCTAGCCCACAGCGAATTTGACTAAGAAATTTCACTTGATCGATACCTTGGCGATTAGTTGGCCTCCAGCATAATCAATTAGGATCTTTCGTGCGGTCAATTCAGCATGCACCTTACCGGCGTTCGATAAATATTCCATGCCAGCGGCCACCTGAAATATCATTTGGGATATTGCCAAAAGACGCCTCGTGATAACCTGTGTCAGAATGTTAATGTCATCGTTAAAGCCGAGGGGACAAGGGAACTGTCGCAGGATTCGCCGCAAATCTCCATGTGACATCATTTCACGCACCAAAATGGGTCGTGTCGCCGAGCGACAAACCTAAAAATGCTAGCGGTTAGATGGCGAAAAACACCTTAACTTACCCCAAGCATTCGGACAATATTTGGATGTTGAAGCGCCTTTAGGTATTTCACTTCTCTAAATCTCGCATATGTCACTTTCATCCCACGTTATCAGTTTCGAAAAGGCTCTACTGATCAACCCCTATTCATGCCGAAAAATCTACTTTACTTTACCGTCTTAGTGAAAAAGTAAAGCCTTGACAAAATATCTTCATCGAAACTCGCATACCTTTCGAATGTTGCCACGGATTCCTGGTCGTCTTCGTAGCGAATTTTCGCCGCGGCCGGCACTAGATAAAATCTAGCTTCCATCACCTGAACCGTGGCAGCACAATCAACACGACGGGAGAAGAATTACCTCAGCGTAATAACCATGACCGAGGGAGTATTCTCCAATTAGCAGATCGCGACGCCGGATATCATTTGGACCACATCTATAAATCTGTTCTCCACAGCAAATACACCGAAATTGTGGTTCTCCGCTAACCCCGCGAGGCGGAGAAGTAAAACATATTTGTTCGAAGTATACCTAATGTTCGCATAATTTGGTATATTATCGAGTCGAGAGCCCAGGAAACGTGAGGTATCTGCAATCATACTAGGCGGAAATTATAGCATTTATATGTTTAAAACGAAATTTCTCAAAGCAAAATCCTTACACGTTTGATAGAAGGCGATGAGATCTTGGATGGAGGCGTATTTGCGATTTTCTTGGATATAGTATTCCCCTTCTCCATTTTTATGGATCGGATAGGCTTGGATGATGCCGTTTTTGGCTCTAAATGCTTTATTGCAGTGTTTGGGTGGATGTTCACCACCTCAGTTCCAAGACAAACCCCGTTCCATTCGAACGTACCAGGTAGACGCCCAATTTTGTCGGATCCTTGTCCTTAAAGGGCTATTTCAACTTTTAGAGCTTGGGTTGGTACTTTGGGACACGATGGTCGCCGGGATAGCGCGCATTGACAGTCCCCCATTACGACAGTTGTTAGATAGCGGGGAAATGAGAGAGGCGCAGACACAAAAACGGAGAGAGGGTTCGACTCTTTGTTTTATTGGCTGAGCTAGCCCTTTAAAGAGATTGTGCCGGGAAAAGGGCGTCACTGCGCCTCTCCCCTGTGCTCCCTCTCGCCCCGTAGGCTATTTGCCAAAAAGTCAAGTTCCCCTCCCAAAGGGGCGTTCAACAGATGCCTTTACCTCATTAGCTTCATACTAGCAGGGACGAAAAAAACTTACAAAAGCCTTTTTTGTTAGTGCGGCATCCCAGCCGTAGAAGAACCACCTAAAATCGTTTTAGTTTCTACGATTTTCTGCTGCGTATTTTGGTGAAGCAGGTTTTGGGAAGGAATTTGATATAAAATACTCATAGCTAGTTTGAAAACTTACGGTTCGTTGAATATTTCTGGGATCTCGACGGCGTGTACCTTGGCAGCCGCCCCATATTCCCCTGTCGCCAAATGTTCCGCATTCCACCAGTTTTCGTCTCTAACCAAGGAAAATATTGTCGTTTTGAGAGCTAAGGCATTATATATAAAGTAATAAGCGCCTAATTGAGACCTACATCTCGCTGATGGCCCGAAGTAGATCGCCCTTCTTGAACTGTAAATAGTGATTGGTTGGGTGTGGCTTTGGAGAATCGAAGATGGCTTGCAGTTCTGAAATCAGCTAAAAGTAACCGATTTTCTCGGCCCGGGCTTATGCAAAAAAAAAATTCCGTCGTTTGTTCATTATGCAAATGGCTAGACATTGGAGAATTTTTGGCAAAAAGGTTTCGCCAAAAACTCACCAATTCCGATTCTTCCTTCCTCAAGAAAGTTGTCATGGTTGGGTGGCATTTCTGTAAAAATGCTCAAAGAATTGCATCAAGATTCGATAAAAATATTGAGCAAATAAAAATCTGGATTAAATATGAACAAATTAAACAGCGTAACGATGTCAAAGGAATTTGCGGCAAGCGGCCGCGTTTTTCGAATCATTGGTCTTAAAATTTCCAATAAAACCTGATTGCAATTCAGCAAAAACATAGGCCGTGGTCGCGCCAAAAATTCAGAAAGGAATAGGCGTCAGAGTGTTTTTGATCAGCAAATTTATCTGCGGTGCTATCGTTTTACGATAATCGTGACGTAACGGCTTATCGGTGGCTCGGTCACCGCCCGTCAGGCCAAAAGCCAAAACGACAATGATTCATCGAAAAGTTAGCTTCTGGATTTCGGAATCTCGACAAAACTTGCATGCAGCTGGCAATGGGAAACGATCACAAAGGGCAGGAAACAGAAATCAGAATTTTTAGGTCTTTGAAAGGGTGGTGTTCGAAAATGCGACTGGTACAAAGATTGTTGCTTCCCGTTTAGCGCGGGCGAAGCTAATTTTTACCTTATGAATGACTCAGGGAGGAAAGACTCTTGAAGGAAAGCTTGGTACCTGGAAAATCTCGAAAAAATTGGCTATAATTGAGAAAAAACAAGTCCTGGTTCAAGCCCAGAAAAGAAAGTCGTAAATTTCGTTTTCAGTTCGGTGAATTGATGTGCGGCAGCGGTGATCTGCCTGGAGAGATTTGGTCGCTCCGGTTTTTGCATGCAACGAAAGCCACAGTCCAGTCCACAAAGTGAAAATCTCCAAAAAAAATTTAGGAAAAGTGTAGAGAGGTAACAAAATAGGATGGCAAGCTTTCAAATTGTAGATTTTCGGAAATATGATCGATAATCATTTTTTAACAAGGTTCTTTTTGAAAACATGACTTCGCTACCGAACCCCAGAGGGATCTTCGACATCGAATTAGTTCGTGGTGCCCGGTGAGGCGTTTGGTGGCCCATATGATTTTCTGACTCGAAATTATTTTTGCCTCGCTGCTTTTAAATGGTTTGTATCAAAAGTTATTGCTTGCGGCGCCGTTAGTTTTCAAAAATCTTGGGGCGCTAATTTGGCCCGCCGGAAAAAATTTGCTTCCGTTCCCCGCCACCTGAAATCTTGGTTCACTAAATATTGTTATTTCAAATCAAAATGTCGGGTTTATGCATAGAAATCGGGCAGCAAAAAATTCATTTCCAAGCTTCTTAAAATGGATTATTGACTAGAAGATGTGTTGCAAGAAAAACAAGAAAAAACCATTCCTGGGATCGATGGCCCGGTGGGAAGGCAAAGGGTTAGCTGAACTAGGAGAGCAAAGCCTTGTACAAGAATGATGGGATTTTTATATCCATTCTCATAATTGGGGTAGTATGGCAACATTTAAGTCGAATTCCCCTACAGCCGAAGCCAGGCAGCCGTTGGGTGGACGGGTGCGACCGATAACGAGTCCACGCCCCTGCCGCAAATTGCCTTGAAAACGAGGGGCCGTTGCGACTGATTCACTACGGTAGCTGTAAGCAGTCTCATAAAAATCCCATCGAAGCTATATCAGATCTTCTCAATTTAAAATAAGAATTTTCCTCTGCTCTGAATTCTGCTTTTACAAATTGTTTCCAGAAATGCTATCCTTTCTCAAATCCTCAAGCCGAGTCGAGAAAGGGCGGAAATCGTCGTCCGACTCGAAACTCGGCGATTCGAACCGTTCCCGTTCTTCCGATGGACAAGAAGACAAATACATTGGTTGGTATTTGCAACGCTTGCGCTTGCTCGCAAGCTTGAAATTCCGTGTTGTCACCTACAAGTCACGTTCTCAGCTGCTTCTCGGCCAAATTCGCTGATTAAAACAACAAATAATATTAGTAATTGAGTGCTAATTTCAGAAATGAGCTCAGGATCCGCAAATTATAGTGTTTTCACAAAGGAATCGGGCAAAAACAATTTCGCGCAAAAATCGAAGGAGAACTCTCGTCCCGCATCGGCGGCCGGCAATTTTCCAGAAATCAAAGGGCCATCTCAAAAAGGCTTTGATTTGGGAGTTTCGTGCGCCTTTAACTTATTTTCCAGACCTCTATTGCGAAAATAAAAATGCCAGAAAATTGCGTTGCTATTTGGACCTTTATGGCCTTTTCCCGATTGGTAGCTGCAGGCAAATCAGGCGTCTTGCGATTTTCGAGGAGGTGCATATCATTCCTTTTCAGAACTGCAAGCCGTTCATGATGCTCCAGAACCAGACCCCAAGTACTGTTATTTGGAATTCAAGAAGGGCGATCGATTGAAGGTCATCGATTCTCTGTAGGTTACGCTCGGACAGTACTCTCTCAGTGCTGATTCACCGCATTTCGTTGGGTCAGATATGGTACCCTTGCAATTTTCTATACACTCTAGCTGTCACCAAGTGGCACTTATCGAATATTGGCTACAAGGTATACGCTGGATGGTCCGGAAACGTGCATACCAGCTCCGTTTTTCATGATAAATACAGGTGGCGCCCTCGGAGCAGACGCCCGAGTCAAATTTTGTGTCGACGTTAATTGATAAGCAAGGCTCAGGGATACAGTAGATTTTCTGGAGGAGAAAATGTCACGGCCTAAACATGTCAAGGCAATCTGGGGGCCGGCACGAAAGTGTTCGACCGGAGAAGTATAAGCCTTTTGGGCGTCTTCCAACATCATTCGGATAATGATTAAATCTCATGTCACTTGTTAGAAACGATCATTGGTGGCTGGCCGAGCATTTGGTGACAGGAGAAAGGGGCCATGCCGCCAAGCTTCATGCCGTCGAGATACCAGCACTATATCAACAGCCGTAAGTTTGAATAAGACACGGTAAATCGACGCAATAGCGAAAGAGAGAGAGAGAGAGAGAGAGAGAGAGAGAACTATCAAAACTTAGTGCACACAAATACAAATCTTTAGGTGGTTCTTCTTTGGTTGGGACGCGGACCTAACGAAAAAGGCTTTTGTAAGTTTTAATTGTCAGCAAGCAGTGCTTTTTTACCTAAGCGGCTAGAATTCATTTTTTAACCCGTTTAAGGACGAAGACCTAAAACACCATGCCCTCCACCTGGTCCACCCGTACGGCACCGATGGATATGCGGTGGAATTGAGGTATTGAGGCATCATTAGACAGTGACTATGCCTTTGGGAGATTCGATCGGAAATCGCCAATTGTCACATATCCAATCTGTCGCAACAAGAGTGGATATTACCTACAGGCAAAACCGAAATGGTATCGGCCAACCGTGATCGAGCTTGTCGAACTGTACCAAAAAAGTAATGCTGGCATCATCAAAAAAATTCGAAAATTCTTTAAGACCCCATTTTGAAGACGCGACTGCGGAATGTGTACAAGGAAAAACCAATTACGTTAGTTTTTTCGTGCTTTCCTCAAAAATTACATTTAGTTATGGCCAGTGGGAAGTCCCACGTCGTGAGTTGCTGCTTGGTGCGGTCGTCAGTAATGGGGCCAGATCTATCGTATGTTAACTTTCGGCCGGACTTCTGCCACAAAAACCATATTGAAAATTTTTTTGTTCTATCCTAGATGAGGAAGGCAAACTGGTATATGTTACCGGTGGCTGTCAAAAGTCGTAAATTGACGAAGAGCGGGCAAAGGAGCAATCTTTCAAAGTATGAGACTAGCAAATTGGCCTTTCACAACGCCTTTCCCGTTTTAGGAAGTGGGCTCGCTTAATCGAACTGCAACATCCGAATATTATACGGTTGCTAGGGGTTAGTGTCCAAAGTTTGTATTCCAAAAACAAATATTTAGGTTTGCCTCGACGTCACCCCAGAACTAATGGTGCTTGAATGGATGTCTGGTGGAACACTCGATCAATTTCTGAAGAAGAGGGCCACCCCACTGGGAATCGAAGGAGCAATCGATACTCTCGCACAGGTTTGCCGAATGTCCATTAAAGGGCCCCGGAACTGCCAAATCAAAGCCCTTTTTGAGGGAGCTCTTTGATTTCTGGCAAATCGCCAGTCGCCGCTGCGGGACGAGAGCCCTCTTTGGATTTTTGCGCGAAACCATTCTTGCTATCTTTGTCAAAATACTACAATCGCACATCCTGAGCTCATTTCTCAAATCCGCACTCAATTGTAAGTAATGTTTGGATCATCGAATTTGGTCCAGAAACAGCCGAGAACGGGATTTGGGGGTGACGAAAGGAATGCAAAGGGTGTGCAAAGGCCTTCGACATTCCCCTGTTCGGGCCTTAAAGGGCACGTTCAGGGACAATTTTTTGGAAAAAAGCAAAGATTTTTGCCGCGACCGGGGGTCGAACCCGGGCCCCCCGCTTGGCAGGCGCGGATCAATACCAGTCAGCCACAGCTACAACCTGGCGAGGGGGCGAGGGGCGCCCCACCCTACAAAGGAGGGGAATGGCCTGTCACTAGAGTTGTTATCGACCCGGGTCGAAACTCGGTTCGGGTCGAAACTTTGCCCGGGTCGAAGTTTCGACCAAAAATCGGGTCGAAGTTTCGACCCGGGTCGAAACTTCGACCCACCCCGGGTCGAAACTTTCGACCCAGGCAAAGTTTCAACCCGGCATTTCTTTTTTTCATTAGAAATAAAGCAATTTCATGGGGATAATAGCTAGTAAATGTTGTAGAAAACCTAGCTAAAGGAAAGCAACGTACTTTTCAACTTTCTAGAGGTGTTTTTCTTTCTGTGCGCCGCTTTTTCAGCCAAAGCAGTGTCCCCAAACCCCCGTATGGTTCAAAACTTGGCGCCTTCTATCCAATCCGGCTCAAATTTTTACCATTGATAGGTATCACTAAGTTCTTGGTCTAAGGAAATTTTTAGTTGAAAACATTGCTAAATTAAAAAGTTATAGTAGTAAGTTACCTCTTTGGGAGGCTTCCTTAGCTCGGGGAGAGCCTGGGAAAGTCGGCTCTATATCGGTAACGGGGCCTTAAAAAAAATAAGGGTCTTTAAAAAAAATAAGGGTCCTTAAAAAAAATAAGGGTCCTTAATAAAAATAAGGGTCCTTAGAATTTCAGGTTAAGGACCCCTGTCCCGACAGGGGTCCTTAAAATAGATGCTATTTTTAAGGACCCCGGTTCCGGCAACTCCCGAAAATACAGTATTTTCGCCGTTTTCGCGGAGACGCGGATTCGCGACAGATTGTCCTTTGTTTCGCATTTTGAATTACCCCCAGTTTGTGCCTAAAAATAAGGCTTCGTGCCACCTGGGGCCTAGTCGCTTCGGATGGGTGCGAGCTCGTACAGGGTTTCGAAATGGGGGCGCCAAGGCCGGCGAAGCGGCCGGGGGCGCCCCCATTTCGGAAGAGTGGAGCGGCAGCCCATCCGAAACGACGGCCCACCTTGCCTGACACGCCATAAGCGTCAAATTGTCCCTGGCTAAAAAACCTAGCACGTCGGGTTGCCTGGAAATTTCTGTGGGGATGAGCACGATTTCAGGCTTATGGCGTGTCAGGCAAGGCGGGCCGTCGCTTCGGATGGGCTGCCGCTCCACTCTTCCGAAATCAGGGCGCCTGGGCGCTTCGCGCTCCTCGGGCGCCCCGATTTCGAAACCCTGTACGAGCTCGCGCCCATCCGAAGCGACTAGGCCCCGGGTGGCACGAAGCCTTATTTTTAGGCACAAACTGTGTGTAAGAGAGTCGCGTAATTTAAATAGCTAAACGAGGCACAATCTGTGCAAAATCGGCGAAAATACTGTATTTTCGGGCGTTGCCGGAATCGGGGTCCTTAAAAATAGCATCTATTTTAAGGACCCCTGTCGGGACAGGGGTCCTTAACCTGAAATTCTAAGGACCCTTATTTTTATTATGGACCCTTATTTTTTTAAGGACCCTTTATTTTTTTAAGGACCCTTATTTTTTTTAAGGACCCCGTTACCGGTATAGAACCGGAAAGCCCGTGTCGAAGGGAGTGGTGTGTAGGGTAGCGTAATCGGAGGTTAGGCCAAAAGGAAGAAGCGAAAAGTGAAATTAGAAAACGAAAGGTAGAGAAAACTAAAAGAAAAGTGGTTGGAGGAAGCAAGCGAAAAGGCAAGAACGGTCCGCAAAAGATAAAGTTCCAGCTAAACAAGGCAGAAAAGGGAAAATGCATTGTATTTGGCATTTATCAAGGTGATTTATTCCGAACTGACTTGCTTTCGACCCGGGTCGAAAAAAACACGTGTTCGAACGTTCGACCCGTTTTGGTTTCGACCCGGGTCAAAACGAAAAATGTTCGAACACTTTTGGTTTCGACCCGGGTCGATAACAACTCTACCTGTCACAGCACGGGCAGGCAGTGCTCGCGGTCCCTACGTCCACAGGGTGTACACTAGAGATGTTTTTATTCAGATACGACTAAACCGGAAATTCAACTAAGTCGATTCGGCTTATTCATATTCAAACCAGCGCCCAAAACCCGCTTCGCGGGCCATGGGCGCTGGAATGTTTCCTTTGCATGAAAATTTGTATTACCGATAGCTGGGGTCCTTCGGACCCCCGCCCCAACCGACCACACACGCGAGCGCAACTCGCGAGAATGAGGAAATTTGTATTTTTTTCACATTATGCAAATTAGCCTTCCCGGACCCCCATAAATCAATAAAACCGGCTTTAACTTTGTAAACTTGTATTTTATTAGAATTCTGAAAACGTGATCGGAAAGAGGAGGGTCGATTTCCCCGGGTGGCGGAGAATTGGGGCATTTTGGACACGGGAAGGCCCTCAAATCGCGCCTCGAAACTGACCTCCGCACGCACACACACACACACATACACACACACAAAAAGATACGCGACCAAATTATATAAGGTAGGATAAGCATTCTTTAAGCGATTACGGACATCCAAATCTGAATAAGGAATCCGTAATTCGACTAAGCTTAATTGAATTAGTCGAATCTTAGCCGAATAAGTTCAGTCCTGACTTTGCTTTGCTAAAATATGGCAAAGCTAGATTTCCATCAACAGAGTTTCCGGGTATTTCCATTTTTTCCGAGCAATTTCTCGTTCCGTTTTAGTCGAATCAGCTTTAACTCAGCTGATTCGACTAAAACGCGCCTATCTGAATAAGATTTTGCTGATTTGGTTAAGCTAATCGGAACTGAATAAGGAAATTTGGCATTCGGCGAACCTTATTGCGAGAACGTTAGTTGCTTGCATATCTTAGTTGAATAATAACCTCTCTAGTGTACACGTTGGGACGAGTACAGGGCCCCTCCCAGACGTGTGCTCAATTTTTGGCAGTGCGGAGCCCCATTAACAAGTCGCGAGTTCAGATCGCTGCTGGTATGGAGTATCTATCAAAGGCCGGAAAGGTTCATGGTGATCTGGCTGCTCGAAATGTTCTCGTTGATTTGAGTGGCGAAGACATGTTTGTAAAGGTAAACATTGTTTTCGCAACCACTTCTGTTTGCACTGGAATTTGAACGTTGTATTCGACTGTACGTTTTCATTCCGATCTGTCACAATTTTGGTGCGTACGTTTTCAGATCACCGGAATGGCTCGTGTGCGGGATATTCCAAAAGATAGCTACTGTCCAGCATCTGGCCGTATCGCGTTTGCTTGGAGTGCTCCAGAGGTAGCTTTGAGTCATCAAGGTATCATTGAAGTTTCAGGTGTTGAACAGCATGCAGTTCACCAACCGCTCCGATTCGTGGTCATTTGCCGTGCTGATCTTTGAGCTGTTCTCGATGGCAGAGGCGCCATACGAAAAAGAGCTTGGAAAGGGTATTTTTTGGGTTGAGAATCAGCTTACAGCGATCGATTTTTAGACAAGAGCCAGGCGCCTGCTCTCTTGTTGTGGATTTATCAGGGGAATCGGCTCCGGCGACTCGAACAATACACCGACTTTTTGTATCAGGAGGTCAGTTGGGTGCTGTAGAAACGTCTGATCATAACCATTACAGATCGTCGAACCGTGTTTTGAGTATAACTGGCGCAAGCGGCCGACATTCAAAAAGATTCTCGAACTACTCAGGGTATGGCATTTCATTCATTTTTCGACCCGTTGTCACCGATTCATTGTCAACACTGTAATTTGCAAAGTCAGAGATCGTTTGCGGAATCTTTGTTTAATCCTACCGGGTTTCGGAAACCACTGAGAACGTACCTTTCAGGATCCGCCACCTACCCCGCCGCAGAGATTGTCCCCCGGCACGTACGTACAGCCAAAACACACTAATTATGTCTTTGGCTAAATTTTATAGGATTTTTGGTTCAGACCACTCATCAGGCCGAGGTCCTTATTTGGAGAGGATCGATGGGAGATCAAGAATGATGAGCTGGTCATTGGAGACTTGATCGGAAGCGGGAACTACGGGGATGTACGTATAGATCGGTGTTTTCAATAATTTCCGCCCTCTAGGTGCTTACGGGTGAATGGCGTGGGATAATAGTGGCTGTCAAAATAGTGCGACCTGATGCCACACGCAAAGTCAACGACGAATTCAAAAAGTGCTTTTCTTTGCTTGCGACATCTTCTGTTGACGAAAAAATAGTCATTTCTGTTATACGAGGTCTTTTTAAGGGAAGTGCAGCAGCTGAAAGAGATGACCCATCCGAACATCGTTCGTCTTTACGGGGTAATCGTTTTTCATACAGGGTCGGCCAAAAAACAACGTTTGCTCGATTTTTTTTCCGGAAAACACGATAATTCGCAAATTCTGAGCTGAATTCTAAGATCCTCACTCAATTTAAAGTGTCTTAATTTGCGCATTGGGCCCAAGAAACAGCCAACATCGTGTTTCTGGAGGTGACCACGGAAATTTCAAATTCACGCCCTTCCCGCGTTCTTAGCGTACAGAAGCCTTCAACGTACGAGGCCCCCGTTTTCGGAACGTAATCCACCATTTTTGCTGTATTTTTGCCCCTTTAACGATTTTTTTCGTACTTGTTCGTAACTTTTGAGGTGGTGACTACGGAGATTCCTAACAAGATCGTCACCGAATTCATGTCGGGCGGTTCGTTGCTTCATTATCTTCAAAAGACTGAGGCCAATATCTTGCAATCACAAGCTCTCCACATTCTCACCCAGGTAATCCTTAGTTTACCTTACAATGCCAAAGAGTTTGGGCCTTGGAGGAGTCTAAAAAATAATCCGTTCTATTTCTAGGTGGCCACCGGGATGGAATACCTGACGGACCGCGGGAAAATCCATCGAGATTTGGCGGCCCGGAACGTTTTGATCGATAGTGATCGGCTGGTGGTTAAGGTTCACTTTTATACATTTTTATTGTTTACGGATTTCTTTTAGGTGGCCGACTTTGGGTTGACGCGTGATATGCCGATCGGGGATTATTATCAGCTGGTGGCTGGAGGAGCATTTCCCATTGCATGGAGTGCCCCGGAGGTAAACTTTTTTATTTAGAAGCTCGAATTTCGCCTTTTTTTCCTAACAACTTTTACCCTAAAAACCAGGGTTGAAAAACCGCTTCGCGGCTTTTCAACCCTGGCCCCCGTCTAGGATCGTTGAAGTTAAAGGCTTTGTATAATTCTTGCCAAAAACCGCTCACCAAAAGATGAAAAGCGCGCCCTCTCTTCCTTTTACAGACCATTTTCCTCTTCCTCTTCCTATGCTAATTGATTCCTAACAAAGAGGTTGGCCGAAAACTTTACAAAAACCTAATTTTAATATCGAAAATAGAAATTTTTCAAAACTTATATGTGTGTGCAGTCGATTCCGGCCCCTTCTTTACCCTATGACGTTTCGTCCCTACCGAAAAAATGCTTCCCTGAGGCGGTAGGTGCGGAACATCCAAACGGAAGTGCATGCAAATATATACACACACACACACAGACACTATTTTTTTATATATAGTAGGATAAATTATTTTTACTCTAAAGGGGAATCGAATTGCCAAATCAAAGAACTTTTGGGAGGGCTCTGATTTCTGGCAAGTTTCCAGCCACAGCTGCGGGACGAGAGCACCCACTCTTTCGATTTTTGCGCGAAACTGTTGTTGCCCGGTTTCTTTGCGAAAACACTATAATTCGCGCGGTGCTGTTCTAGTTCGCGGGGGGGGGAATGTTCTTCGGTTTGATATAACTCTTTTATATGATGCTATTTTGAGTTGTAATTAAAACTCTTCGTATATTTTTTAACGCTCTATCGAATGGCATGAAAAGAATTTAAATAAAAATATCGAAAATGTCGAAAACTAGCTTTTGACTCCACGATCCCATGTGGAAACACCGTATAAACCGTGTTTTTGCTATAACTATTTTATAAAACAATATTTTTAGATCAAATCAAAACTCTCAGGATATTTTTCGATGCTCTATCGAATGACGAGTTCAAAATATCGAAAACGGGCGAAAATGCCGAAAACTAACATTTAGGCACCAGTTTCAATAGTTTTTTTTTTGTTTTTGCTATAACCTTTTCATATTACTATATTTTGAGCTAAAACAACAACTCTTAGTATATTTTTGATGCTCTATCGAATGGCGTTGCAAAAATCCCGAGAAAATAGCGAAAAGATAGAAGTTTTGGCGAAGCATATTTCCCCCGCGAAATAGAACAGAACCATTCGCGCATGCTGAGCCCATTTTGGAAATCCTCACTCAATTTTAAATAGTTTTGTTGTTTTAATCATGAAATTCGGCCCAGAAACTGCCGAGAACGTGATCGGAGCCCGGGCTCAACTATTGCGGGAATCATTCCGGGAACGCATTGCGGGAACATTGCGGGAATATTCCGGGAAACATTGCGGGAAAGTAGCCACTTTTTCCCGCAATGCCGTCTCATCTACATTCCGGGAAAGTAGTTCCCGGAATGTTTTCCCGCAATGTAGATGAAACGCATTCCGAGAATGAGAGGCGCATTCCCGGAATGCTGTCCCCGAGATTTTGTCGGGGAACCAAACCTTACATAAAATCATTCCCGGAACTACATTCCGGGAAACTCGAAAAGTTTCCCGGAATACATGAGACGACATTCCGGGAACTCATTCCGGGATCCGTTCCCGGAATGGAGTTCCGGGAATCCATGCCTGGAATTCCCGCAATAGATGAGAAGGCATTCCGGGAATAATTTGCACCACCTTTCCCGGAATGCTTCCCGGAACATTGCGGGAATGCCCTGAGGCATTCCAGGAATATTCCCGCAATAGTTGAGCCCGGGCTCTGGAGGTGACAACAGGCCATTTCAAATTTTCAAGCTTCCCGGGCCCCTGTGCGTACAGAGGCCTCCCATGTACAGGGCTCGGGTTTTCGGGCCCTAACTCAATTTTTGGCATTTCCAGGCCCTTTCATTTCTGTTTCAGGTGTTGGTAGAAAAGAAATTCGCTGCCACCTCGGACTCGTGGTCTTTCGGCGTCCTCATCTTCGAGCTGTACACCCACGGGCTGATGCCGTATTTTGATCAGTTTAGGGGCAGTAGGTTTTTGTAGCACTACTGAGGGTTTCTATACTTTTTGAGATAGTTTTTTGTCTTTTAGAAGAAGTGACGACGACCACGCTGTCGATTTGGCTGAATCAGGGGAATCGGTTGCGGAAACCGGCGTTGTGCCCGGATATCATCTACCAAAAGGTAACTAAATTGATCGAATGTAATTTGTTAAAACTGTGTTTAGATCAGCCTGCCGTGTTTCGAATACGAATGGCGCAAGCGCCCCCATTTCACGCAGATTCTAGAAGTATTGCAAGTAAGGTTTTGAATTGATGAATCGCGTAGTTTTGGGATGAAATATTTGGATTTACACAATTTTAGGATCTGCGCTTCGACCCGGCCTATCCAAGCGATGACGAATGTATTTATTCGATGGTGGCCGAATTTAAGCAATTGGTTGGCTGATCCTTTTCATTTATTCTCAGCCCTGCCATTTTTCTAACTACCTCGATGAATGTTCTATAGAATTAGAACAAACGTATGTGATGAATTTGCCATATTTTTTATTGTATTTCTCTTATAGCCACCAGCCAGTAAACCCATTTTTACATTTAAGAATAATTTATTCGAATTGTGAAAAAATACCGTATGAAATCACAGTAGTCGGATTTTTTAGGAATGGAAAATAAAATAATCGACAAAATTAAGTGTATTGGGATATTGTAAGTGAGTTATTTTGCCATCGGCTATTTTAAAAAGTGCATCCACATATCATAATTAAGATCCTAATTAAGTATCGGAGAAGTGTAGAATTTTGCTGTAACTTATGGTTATCAGACGAAAATTTTTAATTTCTGCGGAGTTTGTCGGTTTAGCCTATCCTTGCAGCGTTCTAAAAATTAAGTTTCCATGAATTTCAAAAAACTATAGTACCCAAATTGCAGAGCCCCATTGGCATAGATTCTGATGAGGAATTCGGCTGCTTGGCCGGGTTCGAAGGTGGATGGGAGAATGACGAAATCTCCTGGAGGGACACGGAAACGCACTGTCACCTGAAAGAAGAGGGATATCTAGCTGTCACAGCACCTTTAAAATGAGGCAGAAAAGCGTTCGCGTGACTTTTTGCTTCGTTTTAGGTGGTGAGAGAGCGAGAGAGAGAGTGAGAGAGCGAGAGAGTGAGAGAGAGATAAAGAGAGAGAAGGCGAGAGTTCTCTAGCCGTCACAACACCTTTAAAATGGACTCGGCTCTTTTTTTGGCATCTTCAATCTGTTTTCATGGCTCCTACTCTTTATAGAGGTCAGGCCTAACCAGGAAAGGCAAAAAAGAGCCAGGGAAAAATGGGAAAATCTGGCTCTTCCACCCCTTTTAAAACGAACCCAAAAATAAAATTCTCTACTTCTTACCTCTCTCATATTTACATACACCGGAACCCTCGCAATGGCCTTGTTATTCCTCAAATAATGCATGTCCAGTGGGGTGCCGACCGTGGGAGCCTGAAAACATAAGTTGTACCGTACAGACTACAGACTAAAAACTATAATTTTCTGGTCCTAAGCTGGCTTGACCTACCTCGTACACGGAGAAACCAATCGGGAGGGTGTCGAGGCCTTGTGGTTGGAGTTCTCGCCTCAAAACCCCGATTTTTTCAAATTATGGTCTTTTAAGCGGGAGTGAACGGGTATTTTGGCACCGTCTTCCAAAGTAACCAAATTTCTCGAGGAATTAAGTGCTGTAAGCTTTTAGCTGGCGGCCAATGAAGCCAAAGCATCCATTCACGCAGCGAAAACAGCTTTAAAGGGACAGCGACAGATCATTTTGGCACCTACCCAATTTTGAAATTCACCGTTTTTCGGCTCTTTATCTATCGTAGGCTTTTCATTGGCAGCCAGTCCGGCAAAATTTATGACAGTTAAAATCGACAAATGAAATATTTTGTTTTAAAAGGAACGTGGCACGAATTTTCCTCAATAATCCATGCTAGTACAATTTTTTGCTACTTCAAAAATACCTGTATTTCTGCAACAGCGCCACAATAACGGTCACTTTTCCGTCCTGTTCCACCGAATCGGCGGTCACGGTGAACTGGGCGCCGAATTGGGGGTTACGGTAGTATGAGTCTATACGGCGGGATGTGCTAGAAAAATAGGAAAAATTACTTGGATAATTGGAGCATCCACCGGCCGTTCCTCTCTGCTCGTCCCATTGCCCGTCATTGGCCCTCTCGGCCCATTGGGAGACCTGGAACAAGGAGGTACGGTAACTGGGGCGCGGTTTTGGAAATGGCGGCTACCGTAATCTGTTTACTTTGCGAACTTGGAATTTTGTCAGGAAATGGTTATTGGATGCCAGATAGGCAATATTTAAATTTTTAGCCGATTTGGCACAGTTTTGATCGATTTCGATAGAAATAGCCAGTATCTGCCGTAATTTTGCTATTGTATGGGGGATTTGGCGAACATTTTGAGGAAACGTGTATTTTATGCCGAAAGGCAATATTGAAAACTTCACTCCAATCGGTCCCATATTCAAACATTTAAGCCAAAATTATCTTTCTACCATACCCTCTTATCGATCTGGCTGGTGTCCACCCCAGTCATCTCGTTGATCTCGTTCATCACCTGGAATATTTGTCTTTACCACAATGGGATAACAATTAGAAAAACGATCCATTCAAAAAAAATTAAAAAGGATGAAAAATTCAAGGAAATCTTGACGATTTTACCTGGGCGGACAAATTGCAGAGTTCCATCTCCTCGAATTCCCTGTAGAAATCGTCAAAGGACATCCTGAAATGTGCAATGGTTGGCAGATGGCCAGAATTCAAAACTTGACGAAAAGTTACAAAAATTTAGCTGTCATCGTCCCTTTAAAACAACTAAAATTCCATTTTTGAACAATTTTTAGGATCCGTTTTTTAATTTTTTCGTACCAGAATTCTCCATCTTTCTCGAATGGCGGTCGTGCTGATGCATCTACTTGATCCCATTCCGGGGCATTATCCGACCAGGCTCCGTTCCATTCCTATGTCAATTTTGGAATACCTAGCGTAATCGGATTCTTTACCTTGCTATTCCCCCACGGATTTCGGATACGCACCAGCACTACTTCTCCATGGGAGGTTTGCACCTAAAAATCGCCAGTTTAAAAATGAAACAAAAATTAACAATTTGTACAATTAAAAATCAAAAAATAAAATCAAAAAATCAAACTTTGTAAGTAATAATTTTACGCAATAAACTAGTTTTTAAAGGGGCGTGTCAACTAGCAGCTTGGCTGTCAGTTTCTCGCTTTTTAACCCGAAATCCGATCTGTCACACTGCCTTTAAACTGGCGACTTACCGTATGGAGTGCAGTAATGGAATATGCATGGCCCATCACTAGACCATCACGACGTACCGCTTCCTTCACCTCGGGGTCTGCCTGAAAATAGGTTTTGATGGAGTCTGATCGGCTTTTGTTCCTCAAGAATCCCTGCTAGTTATCAAACGGTTCCTCAAAGGTCGCTGCTCGTTACCCAGACTCAAAGATCTAGCTGTCATGCTCCCTTTAATCCCTCAGAATCTCTGCTAGCTGCCTCAGAAATCCCGAACAAGCCCTGCTAGTGACCCATTTTCCAAAAGCAAGCTGAAAATCGCGCTTTTCGCAAGAAGCTTTGCTAGCTAGTTCCTCAAGAAAAGTTGCCTTCATGATGCCCCAAAATTCAGAAAGAACCTACAGCAATAGAGCATCCAAACATTCCTCCCATCTGGAATCCACGAACCATCATTGCCAGGATTGTTTCTCGAGGAGTTTTTCTAAAAGCATACGATTTTCTCTCTATCTCTCTCTCTCTCACCTCAAATCGAAATTCTCAGTCAGCCCTCCGGTGAAATCTTCGAGTGCTTCTACCGTACTCCCTCCTTCCAATGCTTCATACGAGCCGTAGACTCTGAGAAATCGATAAACCAGATTCCTGACTTCCCCGGTCCCTTTAAACGTCATCTACAGCTTAGCTGGACTCCAAACCGGCTTTTCAAATGCTAAAACAATCGAAATCTCAAAAATGACAAATCCGAGCAACCGTAATTCCGTATTCTACCGTACTTTGCGCATTCTTCGCGTGCCGATATTTAGAATTCTTCCCCGGCCCTTTTATAGCCCATAATCACCTAAGCTGGATGATAATCCCCCACTTTAAACTAAAAATCTCAAAAATGACAAATGCCAGCTACCGTAATCCCGTATTCTACCGTACTTTGCATATGCTTTTTCGAGCAGGGCACTCCAGAATTCGTTATGATCAGCCGAATGCATGTACATCAATTCACTATCAACAGTTGGCAATCTGGAAAAATATCGATTGTTTAAAGAATTACAGTATCCACTAACCGATCATCAATCACCACATCAACCCATTTACCGTAGCGCCAGAATTGGAAGTGGAAAATACCTGGAGAAAATCAATTGAGAAATTACGGTAATTAAAGGGAGGGTGACAGCGAAATCTATTTGCTTTTTAAAGCCTAAACCTTTCAACAAGTACATTCTTAAAATTAAAAATCAAAAAATTTATAAATTTTCGAAAATTCAAAAAAAAATAAAACTTTTGTAAATTCGCTACTATACATCTGACCGTAATTGGCTAAACTGACCGGCATAATTGTCAGTAAAAGATTGATCGGGCGGGCATACACGGTAGAACAGCTCGTCTCGAAGGGTCAGATTTGCCACGGCGGCCAGCAGCCAGCAGTCCCCGAGGGCGCCTCAATTGTTCGACCGTTATTTTTTAATTTGTATTGCAATTTTTGGGTCTTCTGACAGGCAGACTACAACCTACAACTTGGATTTAAGCTACGAACCCTAATTTGGATGCTAGGCCACAAACTGAAATTCGAGACTCCAGGCTATAAACTGTAAAGTCTTGGCTCATCTATTTTTAGAAAATTTCTAGCATTATTTTTAGGGCAGTTGGAAACAGATTACGAACTACACCTCGAGATTCTAGGCTACAAAGGCTAATCTGTATTCTAGGCTACAAACCACAGTATAAACCCAGGGCTACAAACTCTAATGGACTAATTGCATTTTCCAAAATTTTATAGGCTTCTGCTGGCTGCCAGACTACAAACTACAACTTGAAACATTGGGATACAAACTCTAATTTTACAAATCTTACCTTGTTTGACGTCAAATCTTGAGTGTCCCTCGACGATCAGCTGCGGATTCGAGACTATCTCCTGAAATTTTTGTATTTTTGATTATTTAAAAGTGTTTTTGCATTAACTGGTGAGCAGTTCATGGAATTCGCAAATTCTTAGAAAATAGCGTACCCCCGGCCGCTTCCAAACGACCTCCTGATCGGGTGGCGTCTTATAGAAAAGAGCTCTATCTCCGGCCGGGAATTCCGGGTCTTCGAAGAGCGTGGCCGATTGTAGACATCTAAAAACATTTTAATTCAAGTCTACTAAAGTCCAAAAATTAAAAATTTATATTTTTCAAAAATTAAAATTTTTGATTTTTTAGTTTTTAGTTTTTTTTTCAGTTGCAAGTAATTTATAGAACTGAATTTCAGCGCAGGCGTTAAAATATGGATTAAAACGGTAGTTTAAGGCCCTAAGAATCAAGCAATTACGCGATGTAATTCACGAACAGTCCGTGCAGCGTAAAAACACGGAATTAATTTTTTGGTTTTTTTAGCTGATGGCAAACAGTTAAATGGCAGCCAATTGACTAAAATCGAGATTAAAATCTGTAGTTTAGAGCACAAAAATCCAACCAATTACGCGATGTAATTCACGAAAAGTCCGTAAAGTGCAAAATCGCGGATTCAAGTTTTTTGGTTTTTTAGTTGACGGAAAACGGCTAAATAGCAGACAAATGCCTTAAACCTGCATTAACATCTGTAGTTTATAGCCAAAAATCCAAGCAATTACGCGATGTAATTCACGCACCTATCCCGTTCGGCGTAGAAATTGAGGTTGAATTTGGGCATTCCGGCCACCGGGGAGACCCATGGATCCACCTGAAAATTTATATTTTATTTTATCTATTAAAAGCCGATACCTTTCTCCTGAATTTCCCGGAAACAATATTGTCGAGGATGAGCTTGCCAAGGCCTCCAAGGGAATTTCCCTGTCCACCCATTCCAAACATTGCATTTCCGGCTATCGCACCGATTATAGCGCCCGTCCTCTCATCAATGCCGAGGAAACTGAAAGATTTTTGTTATGGAGTTTCCCGGTTAGCTTGTAGATTTTATTGTGTTTTAATGACGTATAAAATTTGAGCGAAAATTGCTAAATTTTCTAGGTTTGAGGGAGATATTCTTAAAAGGGGGGTTTTTGGTGGTGGGTAATTTGGTGTTTTAAACATTATTTAAATTAATCATACATATACAATGGCATAAAAATTTGGGCTAAAATGGTGTACGATGAAGAGATTTTACGTAAAAACCTACTATTTTTATACAACAAAACTTTTAAAATTTTGTTAAAACATGCTAAACTGTATATTTTAACAGCTTCTATTAAAAAATTGAGGTTTTTCAGGGAAAAATGTTAGTTTTTGAAGTCATTTTTCATGAAAAAATGGCCCACCGATGCGCGGCCTTCGCGATCAGCCCCTCGGCAATATGGGAGAAGCCGCCGGATGAAAAGGTGTTGCTCAACGCTGCAATTCCGAGAAAAGTATGCAAAAAAATGTAAACTCACGTGACCCTCCTCCTACAGAGATCATGCTCGAGATCGTCCCCACAATACTTCCGAACCCTCCCCCGCCACCACCACTTTCCCCTCCAAAACCGTCCATGGCACCTGAAAATAAAACGACAAAACCATGAATTGAATTTGTGTATGTTAATTTATTTACCTTGACATTTTTAAGCCCTGAAAACGTCAAAAAAATTCAAGTCAGGATCTTTTTGGCATTATCGGGGGAGGGGCTTTCCGTTTAATCCAGAAATCCATCGTACCTATTTTAATAGCGGTTATTTAGAAAACAGAAAAATCGGACGAAACCGACACAGTTTAAAAAAATTGAAATCTTTGTCGAAAATCGGTATTTTTGTGGAAATCTGTATTTTCGAAATTTTTGATGACAACTTTTACGTTTCGATAGGAAAAAGAGTTTCAAAACATTTCCTCAATCCATATTAAGAAAATTGAGCCTTAAATCAAAAGCCCTCCCCCCCCGATAACGCAAAAGGTCCTAAATTACTATTTCTATACCTTTAATCATACTGCCAACGTTGAAACCACCCCCATCACCAGAGTCTGTCGCTTGTAAAGTATGGCCCGACAACTCGAGACGCTCCTAAAATCAAAATTAAGTTTTTATGGCTTGAAATTACCAAATCTTCAGGGCTGCTGACGTCTTCTGGAGACCAATCGAGCACCTCCACATCATCTACATCTTGAGCATGAGCTTCTTCGTCCTAAATAATGAAAAATGTGTTTTATACATATTTCTGACTCACCGGCTGCTCTTCTTCATGCTCTTCTTCATGCTCCTCTTGCTCCTCGTGCTCATCCTCATTTTGGTCGTTGTAATCGTCTTCCTAAACATTAAAAAATCATAAAAAGTATAGACTAATAAGTTTAAAACGTTTTAAATCTAAAACGCTAAAAACTTCTTTAAAAACCACAAAATTCGTAAAAAGTTAAGGTGACAAGTTTTCATAAAACCTTAAAAACGGTTTATGAAGTTCCTTTTAAATACATAATTATTCATAAAAACTTATTTAGTAAGTTTAATAAGCTGTAAATCTGTTTTTAAGGCTAACCAACCGGGTAAACGTCTTCCTCTTGGCGTTCATCTTCACCTTCGTGATTTTCCTCAACTTCTTCTTCCTAGAAACATCAAAATTAGTTTTAGAGCTAAAAAATCAAGAAACCTGATGCTCCTCTTCTTCTTGTGGCTCGGGTTCTTCGTACTGTTCACCATTATCATAGTCTAAGCTAGTGTCGGACAGCACCCCAAGAAACGCACCCCGGGTGCCTTTGAAACGCACCCCAGGGGGTCTTTGAAACGCACCCGGGGTGCTTTTCAAACGCACCCCGGGGTCTGTTCGAAACGCACCCCGGGGTGCGTTTGAAAGACACCCCTCTTCCTCGGGGGTGCATTAATAGTGTCCCCGGGTGCCTTTGAACGCACCCCGGGGTACGTTTCGGGGTGCGATTGGGGGTGTGTTTTGGGGTGCGTTTCGGCCCAACAGGTTACCACGAATAGCAAGGAAAGTCGATAAAAAGTATATTTGTCATAGGAATATTACAGATATGTTTTACTAAGTTTTCTATACAGAATTGATGCCATCCGACGGCTCCGCTTTCAGTAAGATATATTTGATAGCCCATGTTGGAGTTTTAAACAATTTATGATAGGATGTTCATATTTTATCGGGGCTGAAATGATTTTGTTCATAATTTTTGCAACAAGTATGGAAATTTTACGGGATTTCCAAAAATGAAACCGATAACAATTAATAGAAATTAACTGGAGTATGAGATGCGGCAAGAATAGCATTTTGAAGGGTTCTGCAATATTCCTATGCTAAATATACTTTTATTTATCGGCTTTCCTTGCTATTCGTGGTAACCTGTTGGGCCGAAACGCACCCCAAAACACACCCCCAATCGCACCCCGAAACGCACCCCGGGGTGCGTTTCAAACAGACCCCGGGGTGCGTTTGAAAGGCACCGCGGGTGCGTTTCAAAGACCACCTGGGGTGCGTTTCAAAGGCACCCAGGGTGCGTTTCTTGGGGTGCTGTCCGACACTAGTCTAAGCGGGGAAAACTCGTGGAAAACGTGATAAAATCATACCCTGGCCATCACCGCCGTAATCTCCGCCCTCATCGTAGTTTCCTCCATCATCATAGCCTAAGAAAAGCATCAAACTTTACAAAATTTCATCCAAAAATATCTACTTTTTCGACAACAAAAGACCGATTTTTACCGAAATTCCATCTATTGAACGTTTTGATCATTTTTCCACTTGAAAAATGTTCAATTTCAACAAACAACACTAATTAGATTCAAGCGAATGCACCATAAATTTATATTATTTATAGCAAAATACCTTGTTGATCATCTCCACCATATGCTCCATCATCCCCTCCTCCATACTGTCCATCGTCATACCTGAAAAATTCATTTTTTACCTTAAAATATTATTTTCGATAAACAAAATGTTAAAAACCGACCCCTGCCCGTCATCACCGCCTCCATAATACTGCTGCTCGTCGTCGGACATCTTTTAATACCTAGCGAATCGGATTTAACGTTGAAAATCCACACAAAAAAGCGAAATCTATCGAAAAACAAGGCAAATGTGGCTTAAAAAATCGTTGCAAGCTAAAAATTGTTAAGTAGTCAACGGGATTTAATAAACTGCTTGCCAGTTTACATATTAAACTTAAAAACCAGAGGTCTTGACTCCAAAATTCGAGTCAAAAGTCGATTTGCATGGTTTGTTGGTGGGTGGTTGACCTCTATTCGCGCATTTGGAAGGGAGAGGGTGGGGGAAATGGGAGGGAGCAGAGAAACGAGAGGGACAACCACCATCAACCACCAACAATACAACCAGACAGTCAGCTGGAAAGAGGGAGGGGATTTCGTCATCGAGGCAACGATTTCCGATGACAATCCTGAAAAGTGGATTCGGAGCCGGATTTCGGAAAAATCGGAATACGCAAAATCTGAATGGCGAAAAATTGGATTCCTGAAAATTGGAATTCCTAAAATCCGAAAAAAATTGCGGTTCTTGTGTATTATCGGGGGGTCAACTGTTTTTCTTACAATCTGAGGTTTCAAATATAAATATTAGAATTGTTTCCAAACGGTTTTGCTATCTAAGCATTAGAACGTTACAAATTTTACTTAAAAAATTGCTTAAAAGTATTCTGTGTGTAAACTCTGTATCTGGGTAGTTCAAAAGGAACTACTGTTTGTATTATATCATGTGTGGTCTTCGTTATGCGCAACGGCATCTGCGCAGCGACGTATGACGGGCTGCGGGTATGTCGGCGCTTCGTAGTATCTGTGTTGGGTCAAGAAAACGAAAAGGAAAAACAAAATTCTTCCAATTACCTTTTTCAATAACCATAAATGGCTAAAGAAAAGGGTAATCTTCCGAAAATTGTATTCCATACCTCGTTTTTGCAATCCTGGTGGAAGCCGCACGGTCGTAACGTCCCATTTTCCGCTTGAAAAGCATCGGGCAGCGAGCAACCTCCTTCCTGGAACGCGAATCGAAGCTTGACCAACTTAGAACGACATCGACTTCATCCTTTCGAGCTGTTGACCACCTGAAAAACTGCGAAACGACGAGTTTTGGCGATCTGGGACCGGAAAATCGACCACACCCGGTCCAAAACTCGAAAGACTGGCTGTGAAAAAACATCATACGGCTTTTCCAACGCTTCCGCTTCTTTCTTGAAACTCTTCGCGCGTCTGTAAAACTTCTAGTGCTTCTTGAACGGCGTCCCGCTGGTAGATCTTGTAGCTGGGAAGGCCTGGATTTCACATTGCGCAGCTCTCGGAGAAACTGGTTATCTATCCCCTCTTCGCCCGCTTTCCCTCAAGCTGAAGCACCGCGTGGAGTTGAGACTAACTCTAACTCGTACCGCTATCAACGCACATTGACCATAAGCTGATGGCCAGTCGTGCACCCAGGGATTTAAAAATGCCAGTACCTCTTGGGTCAGCGGGGTGCTTGGCGCGGAAGAGTGCCTCTGGCCAGGGGCTGGGCGTGGAAACTGTTTCTGGGAGGTCCAGCGTATTGTGACGACTGGAAAATTGCCTTTGTACGAAGGCAATGAAGCTGCTGTTCTGTGAAACCGAGGTTTCAATTTCTCTGTGTGCCGTTCTGGTTGTAAACTCTAAAAAACAGAGAAGAAAGAAAGGGAAAATAAACCAAAATGAAAAGAGGAGAGTTGGTACGCAATGGATCTCGACCTGGGTCCATTCAAAACGGCCAAAACGCACCATGTCGAAAAGGAATAGCAATCCCGCACTATTAGGAATAAATCCCAATAATGCCCACGCGAGGGACTTGCCACCTATCCCCTTAACGATGACCTGCTTACTCCCATACACGGGGGATCATCGGTTTCAGCGGGGGTCTGTGTAATATACGCCAAGACGAATGTCCACCAACAGACCATGAATGAGATCCAATGCGATTACCAATAAGAGAACACTTGTTATAGACAAAAGGTTTATTAGTACAGAAAGGCAACACTGGGAAGAGATACACAAGATCCGAGTAGAAGCACTGGTTGTAAGGCAGAAACGGTTAAGTCTCAATAGGAAGTGAAGGGCTGGTTGTAAGAGTATTTCTGCCACTCCAATCGGGCTTCGGACCCGGCAGAAGCCGAAAGTCCTACCAAATCAACCAAACCAGTCGCGCAGCGACTGGCGGCAACGACGCCCTTTTGGGAAGAGGTTGACGGTTAATCGGCCATAATTCGGCGCCCTTTTGGGGGCCCTCTCTGCCTACCGTAGCCGGCGGGCCGAGGGGCACGGGATAGCAAGCCACCCCCAAGGCGCCCAATGCGAATAAATCTCGTAAGTCCTGTACTTAGTACAGAACTTTCGACAATAAGTATCGATTTTTCGACCAAAAATGGTCGGGTTTTATAAAAAATTTCCATTTTTTGAAAGTTTTAGATAGTTTTTCTAGTTGAAATACTGTTATATTTTACCAAAAGCATTATTATGCGACTAACCATTTCTGGACTTATCGGCATCCATTAGGCGCCCCCCCCTCCGATATCCGGGAAGAGCCGAATACGCTATACAAAATTTGAACTTTTTACACGTCAGAATCCTGTTTTTGGTGCTTTGAAGAATATAAGACTATTTTTAGGGGAGTTTCCGGTCAGTTTGACGATCAAACTATCCAAAAAGTACCCAAGGAAAATTTTCGAGCCATCTGCCAGCCATTTTCTCGAGAAAATCGAGATGACGTTCTCGGTCTGTTCTCGTCTGTTTCAACGTCTGAAAAGACAATGGAAGCAACGGCTGCGCTTCTTTTTCTTTGCCAATGGCCTAGCTGGCGGCTGCTGGAATAGTTGATGGGCAAACAGACTACCGAAACGACCGATCACACACAGAGGAGAGAGGGGGCCAATACCCACACACACGCACGGGAGACCCACACTACGCCCCAATACTCCTGCCGCTTTCTAAGTTTGATTTTTTATTGGTTGTCTGGCAGTCTGTCTGTCTATCTTTCCTTCTAGCTATCTGTCTGTCTGTCGTTTTTTCGGAGCTTTTGCATTATCGGGGGGGGGAGGCGTAAGCGAATTTTCACAAAAAACGCACAAAGATTCATAGTAACTTAATTGCAACAATTTTAACAATGGCTTTGGTAAAATTTTGCTCTACTGAAAACGAAAAAGCTGTCTCAAAATTTTTTCATCTGAAATTTGAATCGAAATTCCGATGGAAAATGCCTCCACCCCCCTTAAGCACCTTGTTATTTATTTTGTCTGTCTGTCTTTGTAATAGCAACCATTTTAACAGCGTTTTTTAGTAAAATTTGACGATAGCGTCGAGTAGAAAATTCAATTAAAAAACCTAAAAACTTTTCTTAATACGAGCTTTGGTTGAAAATCGGCCATTTTTGATCAGAAATCTATATTTTTTTGTATTCTTAATAAAAATTTGTAAAGTAAGAGCTTCTTTTTGTTTTATCCTGTCTGTTCATTTGTTGATCTGTCTGGCCATTTCTCTGTCTGTCTGTCTGTTTTGTTTCTGTCTTCCAGTCTAGTTATCCCTTCTTCAAGTACTCCCGGTTTCCCGTTTCTCCACGATTTGACCATGAACACTTCAAAAATCGAGAGTATCTTGCAGTTTTCACACATATCGTTGTCCTTGTTTTCACACACCAGTTAGCATAAAAATCCTAGAAAACCCATCCTGCTTGACCATATTCCGTTCAATCACACTCTTTCCAGCTGCATTTTAGGTCTATTTATCGCCATCCGCCTCAATCAAATCCCATTCCATAATGGCTGTTGTACAAACATTGTCCGACCCCGAAAAGCGACTCAGCCGACTCCAAAATTGCCCGGCATCTCGTTGAAATCACCGGAATATTTTAAACCATTTATCTTGTTAAACTGGCTGGTTTTCGATACTAGCTTGCTGGATTTGGACTTCTATGGCTCTTTAAAAAGTAATATGGCTATTTGGATGTCAGTTTTCAGTAATTTGTGTAGAAAAACTGTTTAAACCCATCGAACGATTCTATAAATCATTTATTTCCTTCTTCTGGCAAGTTGTCAGAACTATACTTATGGATTTTGCCTACCACGTACCTTTAAAAACATTTTACTTGGGGGTTTATGCTTACTGAATGCCAGTTTACCAAAATGCATGCCTAGACCCAAAAAATCCGGCGAAAACTGAACCGAGTCCGAGCTAACACATTTGGCGGCATGCAGTTGGAATGTGCTTTATGCCTCCGCGAGAGGGCATGGCTTTTCGAGTATCTTCAAGGGAAGAGAGAGAGAGAGAGAGATAGCCATGCCCCGAGGCTATTCCCCCATCTTTCCCCCGTTTTTTTCCGGAGGTCCCGACTTTACTCGTGGCCCTTCGGCTCCTTCTTCTTCTGCTGGGTCCTTTTCGCCCCGACTTTTTTCGGGGCGAGCCTCGAAATGAGCCATGTGCCTGGTGTGGAGAGAGAGAAAGAGAGAAAGAGTCCCCGATATCCCGTCCTTTTGCCCGGATTCCTCCATCTGCATGACAACCAGGCTTCATTCGCATATTCTGCTTGGTTACCATTGAAGTTTTTCATTTGTGTTTGTAAAAATGGGTTTTTGTGGAACGAAAGCGTTCAAATTCTCATCAATATTTCCAATTATTTCTTTCAACTCATTTTGTGGCAAGATAATTCTTGAAATTGTCTTGCAAATATTATTTGGGAATGAGCGGGAAAAAAAGAGAGAATGAGAGAGAAAGAGAAATAGAAAGAGAGAGCTGGAGTGAGTGAGTTAGTCAGCTGTTGCGTTCCGTCTCATTCCTCTGCACAGTGGAGTGTGTAAAATGGTGCGTACTCTTGCCCATGATTCCCCAATTTCACCAGTTCAAATTGCATTG
>CATQJA010002452.1:0-31352 GCA_958295435.1 Mesorhabditis spiculigera
AAATCGACCGAGCTCCTGCTCAAACGATAGCCCGCGTCATGATCACCCCCCAATACCCAAATCCGACCGGATTATCGAAAACTTTAAGCCCTTCTTGGGCCCCGAACTCAGGGGTCCAGACACCCCCGGCGCCCAACAAAGTCCCGTTCGATTGCGCAATATGCAAATGCCAGCCGGGAAGTGACCAGTGAGAGAACGAGAAGGGAGATGGGGACCCTAGGGACTGGGTCCCAGGGCAGAGGCCCCGACCGCAAATCGAAAAGGGGCCCCCCTCCTAAAGGGACCGCGGCTGCCATCGGCTTCCAGCCAGCCGGGGCCAGAAATCGACTGGCAGCGAGCCCGGGAGTGACCGGTGGGAGAGTGAAGGGAGTAAACCCAGAGAGGGTCTAGAGAAAGAGAGAGAGGAGAGAGAGAGAAGGCGGGGAAGCCAAGGGATCCGCAGACGCTGTTCAGCGAGGCTAGTCGGGGCCCATGCCCCCGGGGCACAGGCCGCGTTCCGATGGCGCAATAGGGAATGGGGGAATGGAGAGGGAGTGCTTTGGAATTTGACTGGACTTGTTGAGTGTAGGGGGCTATATTTGGGGAATATTGGGTGTTGGAGGGCTTAAAGGGGCCAGGAACGGAAGAGAATTTTGACCACAATAGTTATCGGCTCTCGGGAAGCTAATTTTGGCTAAGAAAAAAGCTTTGACGGGTTCCAGGGACAGAAATTATAACTTCCCGGTCCCTGCACCGAATCAAGCCAGGTTTTGGGGGCCTATCCCCCGCGTTTTCCAACCTCGTTTTTCAGGCACCAACCGTGGATTAAATTTTTCCAGCGTTGACCGAAGCTTTTAACGATATTCAGACACGTTTCGTAACTGAAAATTCTTGACTTTCAGACCCAAATTAGCATACAAATCCAGATTAGCAAAAAAACCATTTAAAAAACTGACGTCAATCTAGATTTGTTGGCAAGTATGCGAAAAGGCTTGGCATCATTGGATTCGAGCCATTAGGACCCAAATAAACTCACCTTTCTGAAGCACCTCTATTCCAGCCCATCATGATAATCCTACCAGTAAGCGTCGTTTACCGTCTGTGCTCCTAAAATCGCTTCTAAAATTTTCTTTCCGAATCTCCGCGTTTTTAGCTTTATAGACATTAAATTCCTGGCTACCAGATTCCGTTCAACAAGCTCACCCTAGGGCCCTAGTAGGCAGCCCCCACCTGGTCAGCATCTCCATGCCGCCCAGGCTGGGGCTCATTCCTTGGCGTTCCGATGGCGCAATATGCCCTCACCCCCGCCCCAGACACCAGATGCATTTGCGCCTTTGGGAGAAGCGGGGAAGGGAAGAAGCGATCGAAAATTTTAACGCCGTTTATTTCAGGGCTTCGAAATTGCCGATCTCGAAAGTTATCTAAAAGGGGAAGGTCTTTCAGATTGTATAGGTTTTTTCTTGTGGATTTTGGTCATTTCAACACGTTACGGAATCCGGAATCTAAGAAATTCGTGCTTACTTGTCGATGTTAAAATGCCTTGGTGTAACCTGCGCCCCATATCTTCTCCTGGCGGAAGTACTTACCTAGATTTTGCTATCCATTTCTAACGTAACCGTAGTCTTGTTTTTAAAATAGCTCCTAAGAAGGTAAGCCGGAAAGCCGTACTATTTTTTTTTTCTGTCATTACCCTTTAAAAGATACAACCGCCATGCCTCAGATCCCGCACGCCATCAAGCCCGAAACGGCGTGTCACAAATTTTGGCCCTTTGGAAATTCGATCGTCCCGGCCCGGCCGACGCGGGAGGCTCAGCGAATGGGACGCGTCCCGTGACACACGCTGCCCCGTGTGGTCAAGGCAAGAGAGAGAGAGAGAGAGAGAGAGAGAGTTTTTTTTTTTTTTTGCCGGCCGGAAAGAAAGGCGCGAAGTGTGTGTGGATGGGCAGTGGTCAGCCGCCCCTCCCCCTCTCGCGGGAATGGCCCGAAAATGGGCACCAATTTCCGCCCATTTTGGGGGATTATGAGAATTTTGCACACCCGTCCAGAGCAGCAGCGGAATGGAATCGGGCGTGGAATTGAGGGAATGAAATTGGGTTGCAGACTCCCGGAGTCGTATATTTTCCATAGCGAAGTACTCTTTTGAAAGAGCTTATAAAGATGCGTGTGTCACTTAGGTGCGGAAAAACTCACTCTTCAAAAAATTTGGAAACGCGCTCTTTTTGGTCCTTGACGTAGCTATCGAGAACCAAACGCAGGCGATGGTCGAAATCGGCGGCTCAGCAAGCCGTTAAAATTTTCGGTGGCAGAGTGGGGAAAACATCCCGCTCGCGTTCGCATTCAAAACCTTAACAACCCGCAAAATTATAGGTTTAAGAAGCGGCTTAAAACCGCAAAGCTCCACGTTTAGGACTATGCAAAAGCTAAGCGTAACTGAAGCTCGAGCCTGAGGCTAAGCCCAGGCACAAGCCAGATGCAGCCCAAACCTGAGATGCAAACTTCATAAACCCAAGCCTAGCTTAGCGCCATCCCATGGCTGCTGCCTCCAAGCCTCAGCCAGCAGCCTAAACCTAAGCCAAAGCCTGAGGAGTCAAAGCCCAAGCCTCAACCCTAGCAAAGCACGCAAAAACCTAAGCCTCAAGCCTATCCTAAGCCAAGGCCCAAGGCTAACAATAAACCAAGGTCTAAGCCGAAACCGAAACACAACCTAAGTCAAGCTCTCCTAGCAGCGAAAACCTGGCACCGTTCCAACTTTCCGCTCCGATTTTGCAGGGCATACGTTAGCCACCCTGGCTGGGTCCCGAGATTTCCACCATGGCCCCGGTGCGGCAGGCTTCTCCTCCCCATTTTGTGCAGCCGTTTTGATGGCCCAGCCCGTTCTCCTCGCCGGGCGGAAAGCGATCCGCCCTCCCTACCACCGAAAAGCCCATGGCTCCGCCAGCGAAAGGGGAACACTTTTTAAACTGACCAGTGCTGGTTTCGAGCCAGGAGTCCGGGCTGGGCGAATTTTCAGGACGGCTTGAATGGGCCACTGACCGCTGGGTTTTTGTGGCCAGATGCTGGTGAATTTCAGAGGTGATGTACCAGTGTGAAGGGGTGCGTGGCGTACACTATTCGGCGGTGGAAAGCGGCTAGAAAGGATTCGATTTACCAGGAGACCTTTTTCGGGGCTTTTCGGAGCCTAAGAAAATGAATTAATACATTCGATAAGGTTTGAGATTCGGAAAAAATCCGTTTTTTCGAAAATTGCTGCACGCCTACGGTCTTCGAGCGATTTTGTTCTGAAAGCCCATTGTTCAAAGCTGTTTGTCGTACAGGAAATTTGATTCAGCTAAAAACGAATTCTGAGAAAGATCTGCACCTTGAGGTTTTCCATCTCCTAATCTCCAGAATCAAAACTCCATTCCCTTCTTGCCCCACAACCCCGATGAAATATTGGAATTTCAATTCTGAAGCCCCCGAGGAGCCGCCCGTCCTGTGGAATTATATCAGATTTTGGAGCTCATAGACGCGCTAAGGAAGGGCTGAAGAGATGGAGAATGCAACTGGTCAATCAGGGTTGCGCAACGTCCATTTCTCTCTTTCGCCTTGGACCCTTCTGCCTTCTGCCGTCCTTTCGGGCGAGTGGACAGTGGCAAGGGTCCCCTTCTATTCCGAAACGCTCCAAGGCCTGGTTTCCACGGATGGCTTCTTGGCTCGCAATGCTGGTTCGGTACGGAATCAAGAAGTATTAAGGGACGTTCGGAGAAGGAAATAGTGACAAAAACCGCACGCTGGCAACTATTTGCACGTTTGAGGCTTTAGGTCCAAAAGTCGCCAAATCATCAAGAAATCCAGGCCAAGACCCCTCCTTATGTACATATTAAACTATTGCAAAAGGTTGTAAAATAACTATTGTACTAGACGATACAAAGAAAGCATTTCAGAACAAGCGGTCTTCCAGCGACTATTTCATCTGTTCGGCGGCTGCCCCGGGTGCAAGGTAATCAGAAATCATCAAGAAATCGAGGCCGAGACGCCTCTTTCTTTAGATACTGAATTAACTGCAAAAGATTGTAATATAACTATTGTATTATATCGTTTAATGAAAGCATTTCAGAACAAGCGGTCTTCCAGCGACTATTTCATCTGTCCGGCGGCTGCCCCGGGTGCAAGGTAATCAGAAATCATCAAGAAATCGAGGCCGAGACGCCTCTTTCTTTAGATACTGAATTAATTGCAAAAGATTGTAATATAACTATTGTATTATATCGTTTAATGAAAGCATTTCAGAACAAGCGGTCTTCCAGCGACTATTTCATCTGTTCGGCGGCTGCCCCGGGTGCAAGGTAATGAGAAATCATCAAGAAATCGAGGCCGAGACGCCTCTTTCTTTAGATACTGAATTAATTGCAAAAGATTGTAATATAACTATTGTATTATATCGTTTAATGAAAAGCATTTCAGGAACAAGCGGTCTTCCAGCGACTATTTCATCTGTCCTGCGGCTGCCCCGGGTGCAAGGTAATGAGAAATCAACAAGAAATCGAGGCCGAGACGCCTCGTTCTTTAGATACTGAATTAATTGCAAAAGATTGTAATATAAATATTGTATTATATCGTTTAATGAAAGCATTTCAGAACAAGCGGTGTTCCAGCGACTATTTCATCTGTTCGGCGGCTGCCCCGGGTGCAAGCCAATGAGAAATCATCAAGAAATCGAGGCCGAGACGCCTCTTTCTTTAGATACTGAATTAATTGCAAAAGATTGTAATATAACTATTGTATTATATCGTTTAATGAAAGCATTTCAGAACAAGCGGTCTTCCAGCGACTATTTCATCTGTTCGGCGGCTGCCCCGGGTGCAAGGTAATGAGAAATCATCAAGAAATCGAGGCCGAGACGCCTCTTTCTTTAGATACTGAATTAATTGCAAAAGATTGTAATATAACTATTGTACTAGATGATACAAAGAAAGCATTTCAGAACAAGCGGTCTTCCAGCGACTATTTCATCTGTTCGGCGGCTGCCCCGGGTGCAAGGCAATGAGAAATCATCAAGAAATCGAGGCCGAGACGCCTCGTTCTTGAGATACTGAATTAACTGCAAAAGATTGTAATATAACTATTGTATTATATCGTTTAATGAAAGCATTTCAGAACAAGCGGTGTTCCAGCGACTATTTCATCTGTTCGGCGGCTGCCCCGGGTGCAAGGTAATGAGAAATCATCAAGAAATCGAGGCCGAGACGCCCTCGTTCTTTAGATACTGAATTAACTGCAAAAGATTGTAATATAACTATTGTATTATATTGTTTAATGAAAGCATTTCAGAACAAGCGGTCTTCCAGCGACTATTTCATCTGTTCAGCGGCTGCCCCGGGTGCAAGGTAATGAGAAATCATCAAGAAATCGAGGCCGAGACGCCTCGTTCTTGAGATACTGAATTAACTGCAAAAGATTGTAAAATAACTATTGTACTACACGCTACAAAGAAAGCATTTCAGAACAAGCGGTGTTCCAGCGACTATTTCATCTGTTCGGCGGCTGCCCCGGGTGCAAGGCAATGAGAAATCATCAAGAAATCGAGGCCGAGACGCCTCGTTCTTTAGATACTGAATTAATTGCAAAAGATTGTAATATAACTATTGTATTATATCGTTTAATGAAAGCATTTCAGAACAAGCGGTCTTCCAGCGACTATTTCATCTGTTCGGCGGCTGCCCCGGGTGCAAGGTAATGAGAAATCATTGTAAACGAAAAGTTATTTGGCTATAATTGTGTGTATCTCTGCATGCCTTAGATGTTCGTTTCTTAGGTGTAGCGTTAGGACTGACTGAATTAGGTTAAATATGAATCTCTTAAATATCTTGAATTCCTTACGACCAGCTACCGACCATTTCTAACCCTGACCTCTCGAACTGGGTCCAACGACAATTTACCTGACCGCAGATGCGCACTCCCTCCAGTTGACGATTAGTATAAGAATCGGCCTTTTATTGGGGCCCTACAGAAATCTAAATATAGAGAGGGGCGCAATAAAGAGGGCAGCTCGAGGGGGGCCGCAGAGGGCGGAAGGCCTGGGGGGAACGGAGATTGGACCCCCTAGCCTTAGGGGCTAGGGTTATAAAGGCTCCGCCCCCTCCTTCCGCACTCTGCGCTCTCCTCCCGGGTAGACAAGGCTTTTCCTTCCATCCATAAGTCTGCATGGTCGGCTTACATCCCCGCGGCTCGCTAGAAGTTCGTCCCGAACTTCCGAGCGGGAGTGACAAAGAGGGCATAGTCTTCTTCTGGCTCTTCTCGGTCTTCCTCATCCTCATCCCGTCTCCGACTTCTTCCTCCTCATCTCCGTCTCCGACTTCTTCTTTGTTTTTCTCTTCATCGTCTTCTTCAGCCTTGTCTTCATCTTCCGTGTTCTCTTCTTCTTCTGCGCTTCTAGTTTGCGTCTTGTAGGGTTTTACTCTGCTTTTATGCACAATTATTTGTCCTCTTCTTGTCCTCCCTTTCAGGGTGACTGACGATCTTTCGTCTTTTATTACCGCATATGGTCCGTCCTAGGCTGAGTTTCCACCTTCCTCGCTGCCCTCTCTTCCTACCATCACTTGGGCGCCTTCCGGGCGTATTTCTTTTCTGCCCGATTCTCATTTTTCTTCTTCTGGTTCATTTCAGCCGACTTCCCGATCTTCTGTTTCATTTTAGCCCAAATCGTCGGGAGCGAGAGCTTCAAGATATCTCGCAGATCTTCTGGTGTATCAGGAGCTCCATGTTGGGCGGTTTTCTAAGAAATCTTCCGGGTCTGTGGGATGTATCCGCATGAAGTGCCTCATAAGGAGACACTCCTGTTGTCGTGTCGTGGTGTGCTTCTATACGCGATGAAGTAAATGAGCGGGATATAAATATCCCATTCTTCCGGAGGAACTTCTGCGGGATTTCATAACCACTGAGAGCCATTCCTCAATGGTTCTGTTCTGCCTTTCAGCGATGCCGTTGGTGGCATGGACATACGCATGTCCCAGACTTTGTGTATCCCAAAGAGTTTTAGAGTTTCTTTAAACGCTTCTTGACGTAAAAAGATGAGCCTCTATCCGACACGATTTGCCTCGGAAATCCGTGCTTGGTAAGCAATTCCTCATACATTGCCTTTATCCTGGTCTCGGATTTGGTGTCGGGTACGGCTTTCGTGATCGGGTATTTGGATGTTTTTTTCACTAGCACGAGGAAGGTATCTCATATACTGGCGGAGTTTGTGGAAGTGGCCCGCAGTGATTCATGTGGACCCGCTGCCACGGACGTGTGTGGCCTCTTCGCACTTCCCAATGGGAATTTTTGCAAGGTAGGGTCCTTTCTTTCGGGCCTGGTATTCTCGGCAGCTATTTACTATAGCATCAACTTGGCGTTTTTGATTGTTCCATACGAATCGCTTCCTCACGGGATCATTTGTTCGTTCGGCTCCTGAGTGTGCTCCCAGATGCGCCTTCGGGTGGTAGTAGAGCACTATCTGCTTGTTCCACTCGGAGTCCTCACGCATAACGGCTGCTGGAGTGGTCAAGGTGTCCGGAGGTTTTATATAGACGATCCCTTCTAAGACACAGTATTTTTCTCTCCATTGTTTCACACGCTTGATCTTCATCTTGATTTGGTATCCTTTAACTGTTGCCTCCTTCACTATCTCTTTAAGCCCACGGCATATGAGACTGGTCAACCCTGATTTGGTTGTTGTCGGGGAGTTTCAGCGTTTTCTCCTCCAAGGCATGTACCTGTGTCGCTTCTGCTTTTTCTTCTTCGGGCTGACCATTTTCCTCTGGTGGGTGTCTTGATAGAGGCAGTCTGCCAGCCCATTTTGTTTGCCCTGGCTTGTACTCCTATCTGATGTTGTAGCCCTGAAGGATTAGTTGATATCGGGCAAGACGGGGAGTTAGTTTCTTCTCTTTTAAAACTGTAACCAGCGGGCGGTGGGCCGCTCTGACCGTGATCCGCGCGCTTCCCCAGATATAGGAGTGGGGGGCCTGCATTGCTGCACACAGGACCCCACAGGCCTCCCAGTTCCATGGCAGCATATCGACCTTCAATTGGAGTTATCTTCCGACTCCAGTTGTTTAATGAAAGCATTTCAGAACAAGCGGTCTTCCAGCGACTATTTCATCTGCTCGGCGGCTGCCCCGGGTGCAAGGTAATGAGAACTCATCGAGAAATCGAGGCCGAGACGCCTCGTTCTTTAGATACTGAATTAATTGCAAAAGATTGTAATATAACTATTGTATTATATTGTTTAATGAAAGCATTTCAGAACAAGCGGTCTTCCAGCGACTATTTCTCTGTTGTTCCGCGGCTGCCCTGGGTGCAAGGTAATGAGAAATCAACAAGAAACCGAGGCCGAGACGCCTCGTTCTTTAGATACTGGAATTCAATTTTGCAAAAGATTGTAATATAACTATTGTATTATATCGTTTAATGAAAGAATTTCAGAACAAGCGGTCTTCCAGCGACTATTTCATCTGCTCGGCGGCTGCCCCGGGCGCAAGGTAATGAGAACTCATCAAGAAATCGAGGCCGAGACGCCTCGTTCTTTAGATACTGAATTAATTGCAAAAGATTGTAATATAACTATCGTACTAGATGTCGTGATGATATGCTCGAACAATAGTTTGAGATCGGCGTAAAGCGAAAACTTTATTGAGGCTATGTGGAGAAATGCAAATGACGGTACAAAGAAGTGACTGGTTTCCGCGAGGATTCGGATTCTGTTAGACTTATATTCAGCTTATATCTCTGATATTCGGCTATCCTGTGGAAGTCTTTAATCTACTAGTGAGTTAATCGCGCAGGGCTAATGTATAATGGAAATAAATCGGTACGGGTCGTTCGGCGCTTCAGCCGTTGGGCCGAACGAGGTCGGGTTTGTAGCCGCGGGCGATCGCGGCCCTGTAGCGGTGGTAGTGGCAGTTCACTGAAACACTGATGCATTTTTGTGACTGAGGCAAAGGTGTAGGCTTACCAGGGAGCTATGTTAGCAAATTTCAAACAAAATGAAATTTGGAGCGTGATAACTTTCTAAAACAAGGGCCTTGGTGAAAGTTGGAAACGGGTTCGGAATCAGCAAAAAAATTGGGACAATATAGGCTGGGTCCCGTACGAAAACTTCAAGTGAACCTTCAGTGGTTTGCTTGTTAGAGCAGTAAACTAACCGTGTGGCGCGCAGTTGAGCCGACAACGAATATGAGACTTCGGGTGGTCGTAAAGGTATCTGAAAGTCAGGCTAATGGTGCAACCGGGAATCGGATGAACTCCAGGCGTCTCATAAAGGGTGCTAAAAAGACCCCGTGTAGCGGAACCCAGTCGTGTCCGATTTTTATCGGTATATGTAGCTTAGTGCTTAATCAAACCCAAAGCCTTTGATTTTTTACCTACTGTGGCAAAACCTCACGTGGCTTTTTGACACGATTTGAGAAGGCGCAGCTGGGATTCGGTTAAAGTCGATTAAATATGTTCTTTTGGAAAAATTGAATTTATCCTGCAAATGCCTAAAATCTATTAAAAATTCGGGAATTGCGAAAATCGGAGAGAAATAAATACTGTATTACAAATATCGCGTGCCCCTTTTACCGAAAGCCGGTATTGCTTTGCCTATCACGTACTTGAAAGCTCTCTCGCAACTCCAGCACACCAGAGGACCGTAGTGATCGTAGAGCTTCTTGACGGACTCGTTGCAGTCTTGGCACTTCCCAGCCTGAAAACAGCAGGGATGTTTTTAGGCCACAAAACATAATGTGACAGAACCGTCCCGTAGAGCGCCCCGGAAAGAAACGAGCTAATGTTCTGTTTAACAGCGAATTTTTGTATTATCTTGGGCTTCGATGGTGGTTTGCATTTTTGGCATAAACTACCCAATAAAATTTTCCCATGTGGTTGTGTCTTTGTGCAGCTGTGACTTTCGAGCCGCGATTTGGGGTCTTCTCGCGTCTAAAATGCCCTAATTCTTGATGAACTGGGGTAATCGACTCTTCTGTTTCAGATTGCGTTCTCTGAGTTACGATAAAATAAAAGTTTATGAAGTTAAAGCCGGGTTTATACATTTCTGGGGCCGGCGGGACTCATTTGCATACCGTGAAGAACTAGAATTATCCTCATTCTCGCAAGGCTGTAGGCGCGTGTGGTCGGTGGAGGGGGGGGCCGGAGGGCCCGGAGCCGGACAATCGAAGTTTCACGCTAGGGCCCGCATTCCAGCATCCAACGCCGCGAAGCGGGTTTTGGGCGCCCTAATTTTTATTGGAAGGTATTTTTAGAAGCGGCGACGCGCCTTTTCGATAAATACAGCAACAAATTCCTAGGCAAATGCCAGAAACGTTACCGGGCGATGAATTGCAGGCCGTCCAGGACCACGGCGCACTGCGAGAACAGGAGCAACCTGCAACGACAGGCTGGAACCGGCCACGTGAAACAGTTATTCGTTGAATTTTGCCAAATTCGTGATGGCGATTACTCGTGTCAGCTCATAATAGCTTTGCTCTTACAATTCGCGCACCATAAACAGGGTTTCCCAATCAGAAAACCCCTCCAACTCGACGCAGATGTATCGGATCGGAACGATAATTAATCCATTCCGAAAGCCCATCAAACGGCGAATTTACAATAATCGCAATAACCATGCTCTTCTATAAATTTTCGATCCGATATCTCAGCCTGGGGGTGTTTTTTTTGACCCTGTGGGTTCCCCCCAAAACTCATCCGGTATTTGACCGGCTTTAATCCGTAAAATGCCGGCTTTTCGGAACATCATCCAAACGCCGCATGCTAATTATTTGCCCTTGGACGTGTAGGCTAACATGCGAAACTAAAAAACACCCGTTTATTCCGTATTCCTTATCAAAAACAGTGTAACGCGAGTCGGGAAGAGAGGCCTAGTTCGTGAAAAGGGTAGAAAGTCTTTAGAAGAGGATCATGGGGGTGGCATTTGGGGGTACGAGGAAGAGGCTGAATGGGAACTACGAGATCCGGAAATACTACTCAAACGCATCGAAACGGCCAAGAAGTCAACAAAAATCGCGAAACATGGGGGGACATCTTCAAATCCGTGTTGGTTCTTCTTTCGTGTAGTGGAACATTTCAGCGGCCGAGACAACGGCGGGCCCGCTGATCTCGGGCCTGAAAGGCAGAAGGTCAGGGAATACCGCTTCATCCAGCCATGGCTACCAAGGGAACGTCACGCGGACAGGCTGGAATTTCCAAAAACGCGGCTGGTCCAATTTTGATCATAGGAAATTTTGATTTTGCAAAACGCCTGGAAACAGACTATTCAATTAATTGTAATAAGGTCTTATCAACCCCCGATGTTAAGCGGAATGAGGGATTTAGCGCCGGAAATTGACGTTAATTGATGCAAAGTCCTAAAAAAGCCGAAAAATGAAGAGAAAGTGTTGGAAAAACAGTATTTTAGCAATAACTTGAAAAATACTGTAGCTAGTGGGTTAAAAGCTTCTGTGAAAGTTCCGCAACTCTGTTCAAAATTTCAAATGTATTGGACTTGAAATGGCAAAATGCCGAAAGCGAAAGCAGATCAAAAGATCGAAAAAGTAGCCCTTATGGTTGGGCAAAAACAGTTCAAGATGACCTTGAAATCGTTGTAACTTTTTAAGTAGTTCTATTCAGCAAAAATAGAAAACGAATATGAATTCCGAGAAAATCGCGATTTCGAAACGCCAACTTGACCTCTGTTCCTTTGTTAGCCGTCAAGAAATGCTGCGATCGGCAGCTTGGGGCTGGGATTAGGCGCGAGCTTCTTGGCCAGAATTAAGTTAACTGGGACCAAACCTACTTTTTTGGCCCGTCACGAATACCTTTTCCAAATTGCCGGCAACTTTTATTCAATTTGTGAAACTCTCAATTTACGGCGTGTTCATGCTGTCTTGAATTTTAACGTTAAAGCTGGCCGGATAACGGGCTTGCAGGTTAAAGCACGAGTGTATGGTGAGCAACATGTGCTTTTAGGCAAACGGCAAAAGGCAGCCTTTAGTGTAGGGAAGGGAAGAGAAGCTAGGGAGCCAAGAAGCCAATCAGCCAATCGGTCAGCACGCTGACCTTGAACTTTAGGGGCAAAAAAATCAGCAAAAATCTCTGACATGTTCTTCTACCTTCTTTTGCAAAACGGTATCGGAATTGGCAAAAAATCCCGCTACGCCTGGTCCTATTCCAAAAGTCAGGCCTAAGTAAGCGTCGTGTATTACGGTCAAAAAGAAAAAGAAAGAGAAAACGTGCGTGAGGAGGAGATAGTCCCAAGACGAATGTGAGAGAGTGGCAGAAAGACAAAGAAGCTTAGAGGTGGAGAGAGAGAGAGAGAGAGAGAGAGAGAGAGAGAGATAGAGAGAAAGCGAGAGAAAGCAAGAGAAAGAGGGAAGGAGATAGCGAGATAGAGAGATAAAGAGAGCGAGAGAGAGCGAGAGAACGATAGAGAGAGAGAATTGGTGGGAGAGAGAGAGAGCGAGAGAGAGGGAGAGAGAGGAAGAGCTGAAAAGAGTTCGGCGACGTTGAATAATGCGATCGATCAAGGCTGGTTTTGTCTGATTTGACCATTTCCGTGGTTTTCATGTACTTTATCAAAAAGCGACCAAAAAGACTAAATTAACCCAATCGAAAATGTACATTGTAGGGCCGCATCGGGATAGCTGGCGAAAAATTGTTTTCCCGCTAACCCCCTCCCCCCCCCGTGCTCCCCGGCCTAAACGGGACGCACCAGTTTTCCCCTCTACCTTGATAGATGTCATGATGAAAAAACGGAAAAAGCCATTCACCTCATTCGCATCAATCCCCCGACCGCGCCCGACATTTTGACCGGCGCCATCACGAACACCAGCGGCGCGGCCGCCGCGTCCACCTGCGCCGCCACCATCACCGTCAGGGGCTCGTGCACCACGAGCGCGACCGCGGCCGCCTCCTCCGGCACCGCCCCCGTCAGGCGAGCCGGGAGCACGGCCGCCTCCTCCTGCTCCGCCGCCCATGCCGCCGTTACGAGCCCGAGCACCGCTCCCTCCACCATGTCCGAGAGCCTGAAACGTGATCTGACGGAGCGATGCCCTGCACGTTCGGTAAGATTATCTCCCCCTCCCAGCCGGAAGCAAAAAAAGGAAGAATAGAAAAATTAGGTCTTGGGTACTTTAGACTTCGCGGGGGGGGGGGGCGAACAAACACATCATCTTTCACTCAAAATGACCAAGATGTCAAGTTTTCCAAACACTGTTACAACTTTTTTGTTTTTTGGAGAATTTATGTCTGCAATAAAGTTAAAATTTGTTAAAATAGTATAGACGGGTTTGCTATTTTATATATGATTAATAGGCCGAAGTGGACCTATAAGAAAAAAAGTACTGAGAATTCTTTCCCCTGGTTTACTCTATACTCAAGGACGAGATCTTGTTTATTAAATAATTTTGCATGCTTAGTATATTTGTCAATGCTCTTTCGAACGGGGGTGAAAATCGCGAAAGAGAATTGTGAAACGAAAATTTTGAGCCCTTCGGAGGGGGAAAGCGACCTATAGAGTCGCGCCCAATTTTTTTGTTGCTGTAAGAGGCACCAACACGGACCTCATCGTCGCTCTGCGACACCGAACGATGAACAACACGACGTTGACGCTGTCGACGAGGGGCACGAGCTTCGCGGATTTCGGGCTCGTCCGCGGCCTGTAAACAAAACAACTAGCGTGTAAAAATACATGGTGCCCCAGTACAAAGGGTCACGCTTACATTTCGCTATTTCTGGTCCAATTCACTTGAAATTGCGACAAGAGGTGCGCAAAGTTATTTAGGATGTTCACAGAAACCTCCAGCACACTGGCTACAGTAATTTTCAAGTTATTGCCAGCTTAAGCATTATTTACCGGGATTTCACCGGAATTGGGTCTCGGAATGTATGGCGTAAATGAAGAAAAAAGTTTATTAAGTGTTTTTAACAAGGTCAAATCGACGCCGATGTCAGAAGGAATTTGGGGCCGGAATTTTATGTTAATTGCGATATTAATTGTTTAATGGCGAAATACCAGTGTGACCTTTTTTTTATTGGGACACCCTGTGAAGATAATGATCTAGTGGATTAAATAAGCCGCGGTTGTTCAATTCTTTGAAACTCATCGATTAGCTTTTTCGGGCCAGTGACAGCCAGTTAGACTTTCGGTGCTCGCCGACGCAAAATTTTTGCCTACATGATCGATAAGCTGGCGGGGACGGGGGATCACAATTGGCTGTCCGCCCTCCGAAGCCGTCGATCGGGGCTCGACAGTGGTTTCCGAAGAACTCTGAATTTAGGATGTTGGGGTATCATCGTCGGCTCTTATTGGACACGAGCACCGCCCGAGGATCTTTGCAAATTGGCAGTCGAGTCCGATTTTTACGATTTAGGTATCTGAAAGCTCTCGGAAAGGCGAGCCCAGCACATCTCACCTATTTTTGCAATTTTTGTAAATGGCCTGCAAAAAGCTGTCGTTGGGCTGCCAGTAAAGGCATAAAAATCCTTAAATTGTGAATTTTGGGAAAAACCTTTGGTCAAAAAATCATCTGGAACGCAGCATTTTTCGCAAAAATTAGTAGTAAACGCTGGAAAAATTTCAAAATTTGTGAAGCGGGTAGCGTGCTGGACTCGCCTTTTCGAGAGCTTTCGATAGATACCTAAATCGTAAAAATCGGACTGGACTGCGGACTGCGCTAGGTAGGGTCATTTGTGGACACCTTGTACACGCACTACTAATAACTACGATACTAATCACTACTTCGCACTTAATATTACAATTTCGGACAGTTTTCGGGAATAATGCACGCTACATTTCCTTTGTAGCCGATTCCTTTCTAATGTAAGTAGAGGAAGTGTTTCTACCATTTTTGCTATTTTTCTTACCGACAAAAGCTTCACAAATGTTCTCGGAAAACACAAAACATGTTTTTCATAGGATTTCATACTAACACAAGCAAATTCGGCCCCTTGATAAATGTCGTTCCCCTTTTCGGTAATGTGGGCGCACCAAACGTGGCTAAAATCCTCTAAATTATACTGTCTTCTCAAGATTCATGCTTTCTTGGAATCAACAGCTCCTACAGCTCCTAGCCCCCTGACATCCAGAATTCTCCCGCCAACACCCAGCCAATCAAAAATAATAATAATTTAGGGCAAAACGCACCGATTGGGCAGAAAGCGCAGGTGAATGGATTGGGAAGGGCGACACGGAACGCGAGCGCGTATTCGCTGTGAAGACGTTAGATGCCGTAGAAGCAGTCATCGGTGACGCCTAAGTGGGCGTTCTATTCAACTGCTAAATCGGCAAACTACCGGTGGGAACCTTCCAGGGCGACTGGAACCGCCTGCAAAAAAAAATTGAAAAATAAACCGAAATATTCCTCCTACATCCACAGCGGCGCGACCATCACGCAGCGCCAGACGCCCTTCAAGCTCATGGGCCTAAATAACAGCAGTCATAGGTGGGCTATATAATTTTGGAATGAGACAAATACCCACCCTCTGACGCTCGAGTTCGGTGGCTAGGGACAGCCGGGCTTGCGCCGACAGGGCATCGTTAAACTGTAAAAACAAAATGAGCGTATGGGACACAATGGAGGAGGCAAATCAAGGATTAGAACACGCACCGAGGGGCTTAAGCCTTCAGCCCACGTTAAGGCCGAATAAAGTGCATTTATTAGCCCTCGTGCGGCAGCCGTAGCGCGTCCATTTTGCTGAAATAGCCAGCAGTGAGGTTGTAAGGTTGCAACGGCTTATGATCCCGTGCTTGCGCCGTGGGAGGTAAATCGAATCGGTCCTCAGGTCAATAACTAATTTACGGCGCTGATCGTTTTTGTGATATATTGCAGATCCCGAAAATGGCCCGAACATACGCTTATCGGGTTGTCAAAAATAGGGTGGCGGGCTTTTTCTGGTTGGAAAGTTTGGTATCAGCTTAGCGTAGCCGCAAAAGTTGCACTAAAACTTTCTGCGTGGACCCGTGTTTTTTCCGGTTGCAGCCACTTTTGCATGATGTCGAAAAAATTGGTTTAAAGCACAAAAATTCATAAAATCGCAAAAACAAAAACCCGCATACTGCTTTCTGGGAACGAACGCCGATCGATCGCAAAACAAAGCAAAAATAAAATCCGGTTTCCACAAAGCGGGACATGCGAAAAGCTGAAAGCTAATTCTGGTAAATCATCAGTTGCTCGCCAGGCAGTTCACTTTGCCCTTTTCTTTGTTTGGTTTTGGTTTGCTTTTAGATGGTTTTTGATGATTTCAGAAAGCCGACTTCTTCGGGATGATGGAAAACTGGCTGCATCCTTATAAAACACGATTCGATGCGAAAAATTTTGGTTTATATTATTTTTTAGGAAAACTTTGAGACAAAAGTTTTTTCCATCCCCTTTCAGCAACTTTGCCCTTACCTTCTTGGAATTGTTAGCGCTACACAAGGCTTATGAATATGGAATTAGCGCAATATCTCCCCAGCCCCCGTCACGATATGCTTAACCTACGACAGTCAGTGATTCTTGAGTGGGCACGTCGTTTCCGGCTGTTCCCGAGTGGCGGCCGTCAGCAATTCGACAATATATTAGCTGTAATTCCAGGCGTTAGGCGGTAAATTTGTGCTTCTCGCTAACCTATGCATCCCTAATATCTATGAACATAAACTCAACATCAAAGTGGTGAATTTCACCAACCTAGCAAGGGGTCTGTCTGAGGCTCTGAGACTCAGTTCCCGCTCCAAATTTGTGAAAACATCAAATAAAATATAGGGGAACACGATGCAACAAAATTTTCTGCTATCGGGCGTTTTTGCTTAGTCAACTTTTCATTTTAATTTTTTTATAGCAACATGCCGCAAAAAATGTAATAATTTAAACTAAGACTTTTTCATAATTTTTTTCATTATTTTGGGGGTTTCTGACCGCGCGCTATCTGAATCCGAAGAAACCGAAACTGTAGCCGCTTCATCTTAGAGTTGAATTCGGCTTCAGACCGACAGACAGACGGACAGACAGACAGACACTATAGCCTTTTTATTATAATTGATTGGTTAAAAACTATGGTCTGAAGACCCTGTTGCGTTTCACCTAGGGTTGTTATATGACTTGAGTCGGCACCGACTTGCGTCGGAAAAATTATGAATCGGAAGGGACGGATTGAAATGTTGACGATTCAATTCGCAAACGACTGGAGTCGACTGACGAACTGAATCGTATGCTTTTAAAATCGTGACTCGCGATTTAAAATCGGCGCGATTCAAATCGCACCCGACGCGAGTCGCCAAACGATTTGAGTCGGAATGGGGTTCTTTAGATTCGGGGGGAAGTATTCCCGGGGAAACCAATTTTTTCCTGGTGGTCCCGGTGGACCTAGTAATCAAATATAAAGTGTTTTCGAATTGTTTTTAGTAAGTTTTAACTATATTTAAAGCAGAATAACTTTCAGAAAAATTTAGAAAAATGTTTGAAAAAGTCGAAAATTTGGTCATTTTGGGTCTATTTTTCGACCTAATTTTTAATTTTTTACATTTTTTTTGGTTAAAATGTGTGTAGTTTTTATGCACAGGGATAGTTAAAAACAATTTAGAAACGCATCCGCAATTTATACAAAAATCTAGGCTTTCGCCGAAAAAAATTTATTTTCCCCCCCCCCCGGGAATCCTAAAGAACCCGGAATGGAAATCAGTCGGATGGAACGACTTGAAATCGCGACGACGCAAGTCGCCGACGACTCAAGTCGTTTGCGTTTTCACGTCGTCGGAAGTGAATTTATGCAAATATATGTTCATGGAAATAATCTTGATCGACCAACTATATTCTTTTCTGAACAGAGAGACGACGCCGGACTACTCTTTACGCTACGATAGGACAAGGGATCAGGTCCCACCGACCCTCTTCGATAGAAAGCTGCACCAAAACTGCCGTAAATAAAGTAATTGATTAAGCTCGAGCTGACGGAGCCCAGGGAGCCGGGTGCTCAGGGAGCTTCTGGCGGTATATTAAAGCATCAAAAACGTTTTTGAAGTGTCATACTATTCTGAGTATGTTACTACAACATTTCATACGATTTACGGCTTTTCTAAAGTTATGCTGCAAAATCAAATAGAGGATCAAATCGCAGCGCGAAGCGACCTTTTTCCAGTAGTTCACGGATAAACAGTTTTGGTACAGCTTTCTATGGAAGAGGGTCGGTGGGACCTGATCTCTTGTCCAATCGTAGCGTAAAGAGTGGTGCGGCGTCGTCTCTCTGTTCAGACAAGAATATAGTTGGTCGATCAAGATTATTTCCATGAACATATATTTGCATAAATTCACTTCCGACGACTTGAAAACGCAAACGACTTGAGTCGTCGGCGACTTGCGTCGTCGCGATTTCAAGTCGTTGCATCCGACTTATTTCCATTCCGACTCAAATCGTTTGGCGACTCGCGTCGTTTCCGAATTGAATCGTTAACATTTCAATCCGTCCCTTTCGACTCCTAATTTTTCCGATGCGAGTCGGTGCCGACTCAAGTCATTTGCATTTTCGCCGACGCAAGTCGGTGGCGACTCAAGTCATATAACAACCCTAGTTTCACCCCATAGGCACATCCACAAACGCCCCTCCCATCGTTTCTGTGGTGTGGTGGTATGGTGCAGGACCGAGGGGCAGTGGCTAGAGGGTTCGTTTCTCGCCCTTTCTACTTTTTGCTTATTTACCTTTTCAACGTCTCCTGGCTCTGGAGGGGCTAGAGTGTGCTTATGTTCCGATTTAGTCAAATTACGCTTCTAGGGGTTCTACCGATCCGAACGATACAAAGAAAAGGTTTCGTCCATTACTAGAGACTTCAGACCGTAATTTTTAGCCCATTTCTGTAGAAAAATGAAAATGAAAACCTGATTAAGCAAAAACCGCCAGCAGAACATTTGTATTGCATCGTGTTCCCCATATTTTGTTTGAATTTTCCGACAATTTTGAGCGCGATCTGACATGAGCATGTGACCTAAGACACATTCCATGAAACCTTTGAGAAATTGGTCAAAAAAATAGTTCAGGCCGCCTCCCGACCTTTGACTATTTAGATACCTATCGAATGCTCTCGGAAAGCGAGTTCAAACCGTTTTTTCTATTTTGGAAATTCCGGAATTTTTCTTGGAGTCGCTCATATTTTTGAGAAAGCGTGTCCTTTCCGCCTGAAAAAACGCCGGATTTCGTGCAAAAAATTCCGGAATTTCGAAACTGGGAAAAAGTACTGGACGCGCCTGTTCTAGAGCTTTCGATAGATACCGAAATCGTCAAAATCGGAGGGACAACCTGTAAGAGACAGCAAAGCTTTGGCACGTTAAGAAATCGAAAGAGTGAATTCCCGTAATGTGAAGCGAATTTCCCACCGAGGGCAGCACAGGATTACGCAGAGCACGGGGTTGGCGAGGATCCGGCGGGTCCGGTTGTTGCGCTAGAATGAATCCATTGAATGATGTCGTAGAAAAACGAAATAAGGGAAAAGAAACAACACACAAGAAGAATCTATTTTGCCCCAAAAAACGTCGCCAGTCCGCCTACACAATCCCGAAAGTATTTGAATCACCCTCAATATTGAAAAAAAATATAAATTTTCCGACCAACAATGGACAGGTTCCCATCAGAATCCTACTAACCTAAAAAATATACTTCACTATATAATTTTTTTTTTTTTTTTTTTTTTTTTTTTTTTTTTTAAAAAAATTTATTTTTTTTTTTTTTATAAAAAATTTTGGGGGAAGGAAAAATATAATAAAAATGGTGTCTGTGTGTGTGCGTGTGTGTGTGCCACTTTGCATGCAACTTCCGTCAGCGTGTCCGGAGGATATCTCAAGAAGGGAAGGGCTGAAGGGGGCGTATGATACGTCATTAGACGCGTAATTGTCTGTCGATAACTGCACGCATATCAGATTTTTCAAAATAGATTGTTTTCGACATTAAAATTAAGTTTTTCCTTAAAAATTGGACACCCTCTTTGTTAGCAAAAATTAGAATACGCCGGAAGTGGGATCAGCCTATATAATCGGGGAGAGGACGCGCTTTTCATTTTTTTGACATCAAAGTGCGGAAGGATTATGCAAAGCCTGGGTATAGGGTTGGACGGGGCGAGGGTTGAAAGGTCGCGAAGCGGCTTTTCAACCCTGCTCACATCTAAGCGCCAAACCGCGGGCCAAGGGCTGAATCGTTATACGAAAAATGTTGACTTTCATACTTTTTTCGATTGTTTTCCCCGCTGAATACAATTGCATTTTACGAAAAACCCAAATAAAATTCTATCCATATGATTACCAGGCATTTCTGGGCTCATGGAAAAAGTGTTTCATGGAACCTGCGGTCACCCCGATAATGCGAAAGAACTAATAGCCATCGACCCAACGAAATAGAAAGTACGATGAAAAGGGGGCGGGGGGGGGGAAACATGCGGCAATATGCGCCTGACTGACCTTGCTCTGGCGCGGGGACAGTGCCGGGCGTTCGAAGATGGTAAGCCAGTTGATCCGCACGCCGGCGAAACTAAATTAGTGTTGGTAGGGTTGAGTGGCCTCTTCGCTACTCCTTGAAATAAAGCAGCAGTAACTCGTCGAGCCCGCGCATATATTCCGTGGTACCTCCATCCCTGAAATGGCGAGGTCAGAGCAATCGAAAGTTATGGGATTTCTTGGCTGCACTGACAAGAGAAATGTTTTTGACCCAAGTGGCAAATCGCTATCTAACATAAATCAATTGATCCTACCACCTAAAAAATAGTGTTTGTGTGTGGACACTTTGCATAAACGGCTCGAAAAAACCGGGTTACCAAGATCTCGGGAAGGGGGAAGAATTTATGGACCAGGTCGAAAGGTATTTAGGGTAGGTCGAGGGCGTAGATTACTGCAACCTTATCAGATTTTTAATAAAATGACGATTTATACCTTATTTTAGCTATTTAAAAACATATGGAAATAACCTCATTTGCATACGAGGATTTCCGATGAGAATCCCGAGTTCCCCGAAAATCTGATTCCCGAAAATCTGAATTCCGAAAAATCCGAATCCCGAAAATCCGACCCGAAAATCTGATTCCGAAGGGTCTGAATCCCGAAAAATCCGTTTTCCGAAAATCCGATTCCCAAAAATCTGAATCCCGAAAAATCTGAGGCCCGAGAATCCAAACCCTGAAAGACTGCGCTCTGAGAAACCAAATTGGAAGGAAACAACGTTAAAAGTTAACTTTATTCAATTCAACACCTTGGAATTCGCCCAGGAACTTCAGAAAGGGTTTTGGTACAATTCAAATAGGCGGCGGGGGGATTTCGGCGGGGGAAAAGTGGGACTATAGGCAGCAGGGGTGCCTAGAGAGCAGGCGGGCACTGAGACGCAGAGTGCCCCCTAAATCTCGCCTCCCGCCTATTTGAATTGTACCAGAGTTTTTTTCAGTTCACAAATCGCAGATTCTGCAGATTGAGATTTTTCGGGAAATAGATTTTCGGGATTCAGATTTTTCGGGAATTGGATTTTCGGGAAACAGATTTTCGGGATTCAGATTTTTCGGGATTCAGATTTTTCGGGAATCCGATTTTCGGGAATCAGATTTTCGGAAGTATGCGAAGCCCGCATACGGGCGTTAGGAAGCTCATTTCGATTTTGTCACGCCTCAGTCGGTCGCTTTCTCTGATTATTAGTGGAGAGGTTGGCGCCAACTCGCTCAGAATTATGGGTGCCCAGCCTCGAAAGACCTCAGCGTTAGGCGGGTGCAAAGCCGCGTAGCGGCTTTGCACCCTGGTAGAGAATTGAAAATAAAGATGAGGTTTAAATATTTGTTTATGCGGAACTCCCCTCGTTTAAAAGCTATTTGAGTTTTAAAGTCGTTTTTGCCCAACTTTTGGATTTCCAAACCCAAATATTTTGGCCTTCCGGCTAGATTTTGCAAAACGAACCCTGCCATTGTGTTTAGAATTTTTTATTTATCGAATCAGCAGCCCAAATCCAAGGTTTTGGAAAATGGGAAATTTCGAAAAAAGTTTGCGATGTTTGGGCTCCCTTTTCTCTAGGTAAACTTGGTCATTTTCATGTTGCTCCAGATTCTTGCAAGGGGCCTAAAGAGGCGACCTGGCACTAATGAAATACCATTTGTATCAGAAAAATTCTCTATCAGTAAGGCTATTTCAATCCAACTTAGAATCACAAACCGAAAAGTTTGATTGTGGGAAAATAGTTTCCAGGAACCTTGGAAAAATCTATTAACTTTTTAAAGAAGGTTCGGCAAAAACTAATATTTAAACCTTATCTTTATTTTCAATTCTCTATCGATTGATGTCTGTTACATCGCGATTTGCCACCTAGGTCAAATGCACTTCCCATTGTGAATATTTTAGGGTACTTTACAGGGTGTCCGAACCAAAAAACGCCCTCTCTCACTCGACGCAGCAGTATCGGAACGGACTGATAGTTACGCCATTCGAAAGCCCTTCAGAGAGCAAGTTTGCATCAATCTCCAGGACCATATTCTTAAACGGGCCATTCTACCTAGCACTTAAAACAATAACGAACGGCCTCTCGGCGTCTGATTAACGGCTAGCTCCGCCCATTTTGCCCACAAAAACTCGAAGCGAATTAGCCCGTATGCAACGCGGAGGAATACAGAAAAGTACAAAAATGTACAAAATGGCTTGTAAGTGATGCGTTTAAATAAAAAGCCGTTGTGAAGCTTGTTGTAAACTTGCGATTTTAAGGACTTCTGAATCTTTATGAATCATATAACTACGGTTCCGATCCGAAACTTCTGCGTCAAGTTAGAGCGGGATGTGTTTTTATTGGGACACCCTGTGGTTGATTTTCAGTGACCATTATTTTATAGATGTTGGCGGAAGTTGATTCGATCTACCGTATTTTCCCTAATATAATCCCGCAGGTTATATTTTTTCCATCAGGGTAAAATGGTTGGATTTTTAATCACAAAAGAATTTTTGCTATAGGAAGCTTAAAATCACTCACAGTCGCGCTAAGAGACTTTACTTTATCCTCCCAGCAGGAAGTTCCAAAAATGTTTTTTTTTGCTATAACTTTTTTTATTTCACACTATTTTGGGTCGCCTAGGCTCTCATAGTACAGGGTGTCCCATAAAAAAGCAACCCTCCCGCATTTCGCCACATTGCATCCGATCTGTCCCAAAATTAGACCAGAGGTGTAAAAGGACCTTAATAACCACAATCCTGAGTTATAGCCCGCTAGCGACAGTAATTTTCGAGATACAGCAAAAATAAACTTTATTAGCCGTTTTTCAGAAGGTTTTCGTCGGAATCGGCCCTTCGAATATGAAGTGAAAATGAAGCGGCAGGCCTTCTTTACCACTAGAAATTTTTTCCTCAAAATTCATTAAATAACCGTTGATTTCAACAATTTTTGTAACCGAAAGTCGCCCCCGATATTAAGCGAAATTAGGGATTCGCAGCCGGAAGTCGATGCAAATCGATGCAAAGTCCAAAAAGATAGCCGGAAAAACTGTTAAGAATCGCATAGAAAACAGTATTTTTGGCTATAACTCGAGAACCAGTGTAGCGATCGGGCTATAACTCAGGATTGTGGTTATTAAGGGTCTGATACACCCTTGTGCAAAGTATGGGACCGGCCGGATGTAATACGGCGCATGCCGGAGGGGTGCTTTTTTATGGGACACCCTGTATATTTTTTTTGCTGCTCTATCGAATCGCGTAGCCAAAATCTCGACAAATTTCGTAACTTCCAGCTGGGGGTATAGTAAAGTCTATCCAAAATCGCAGTGGCAAGTATAAAATTCGCCTATTTTTTGCGTCGGAACCTGAGTTAAGGAGGGGGGGGGCTTATAATGGAGGGAGGGGCTTATATTAGAGGAAATACGGGTTCTTGTGTGTTCCGGGGGGGAGGGGGGAGGGCCGGGGGAAACGAACTTTTTTCGGCCCCGTTTCTAAATTGTTTATAGTTATTTTTAAACATAAAAAATTTACAAAATTTAATAAAAAATTTAATTTTAGGTCGAGAAAGCAATTTTTCGACCCAAAAATGGCCAAATTTTCTACTTTTTCAAGCGTTTTTCTAACTTTTTAAAAAGATTTTCCTATTCAAATAGGCTTAAATTTTGCTAAAAACAATGTGAAAACACTATCTATTTGTTTACTATCCCCACTAGAGCCGACGGGAAAAAGTTGGTTCCCCGGAATACACAAGAACTGAAATACGGTACACAGGCTGTGCATACGCAGGCACGCAGATTGGATGGCGCTTAAACTGGCTAAACTGAGTTTTTGATCAAAAAGCGTGTGCTTTCGCATGAAAAATGCCGGAAGCGAGCAAAAAAATTCGGGAATTTCTAAAATCTGAAAGACCACCAGAACACCCTCTTCACCTACTTCGAAAAGCAGTGTACCAAACGCAATGACCAGCTGGGCCAGAACCGGCAGCCCTCCACGCAGCTGACGGCGTACAGCCCGCCCATTACCAACCTGAAAGCGTGAGCATTAAAGCCATCTCCCGATATGGTTCGAGAACACGCTCCACGACACAGCGCCTATCTAAGCGGCCCTACAGTCTGTCTTAATAAACACCCTCAACATCTCGCGCAACCCAAAAGGGTTTTTAAGTATTCACGGGGGTGTTTTTTGAACAGGCAACACAACAGTAACCGTGCAAAGTTCTAAAAACTCAAAAATATGATCATTTCGCCTCAAAAAATATTTTCGGCCAAAAATGAAATCTTTACAGAAAATTTAAGATAAAAAAATTTGGGGAATCCCAGCGAATCCCCACGAATCTTACAAAAGGATAAATCTTACGATCCGTTTTTCATATGGTTTTCATCGGGGTCGGACCACTGGATATTAGGTAAAAATGATTCGCCAACTTTATTCTGTTCTGCCTTAGAAAATTTTCCCTGTTAAAGATCTCCAGAGAATACGGTAACTTAAATGATTTTCACAACCCGAAAATTCTCACTACATTACGCGAAATCAGCAATTCATAGCCGGAAAACGATGCAAATCGATGTACAGTCCGAGAAATTGCCGAAAAATGGCTGGAAGCTTATTCTACCTCATCATCATGGTCGAGGACATAGACAGGAGGCGGGACAGGGGGGCCGTACGGGTTCGGCGGCCATCCAGCCATTTCCGGCTGTGTGTATGAGTTGATATCTACCGAATAACATTTGTGAAACCGTCGCTACCTGACCTACCGGGCCTGTGAAGATGAAAGAAAGGTGGGGATGAAGTGGAAACAAGGCCTTGAATTTCCGGGTAGTGAAGGAATTCAAGCCACACTTGCTTCTTGCTCACGCGCCGGAAGCGGCAATCCGGCCGGAATCCAATACCCGTATGCTAATTAGGAGACGATACGCCTGGTCTAGTGTGAAACTTTTATACGTGCGTCGGAGGTTGTCAAAATCAGGCCTAGCCCGGCCATAGTATAGTTGTAAACTGCATTCAAAACGATTTCTTTTCGCGGATATCTGCTCTTCTTTTGTTAGCCACGGGCGCTGCTCTCAGACAGTCTCGCATGGATCGAGAGAGAGATAGGGCGAGAGAGAGCGAGACAGACAGAGAAAGAGGGGAGAGAGTGCGACAGAGAGAGGGGGCGAGAGGGTGCTAGAGAGAGCGAGAGGGCGAGAGAATCGGAGAGAAAGAGCCAGAGAGAGAAGTGACAGAGAGAGAGAGAGCGAGAGAGAGAGAGGAGAGAGAGAGCGAGAGAGAGAGGGAGCGAAAGAGAGAGAAAGCGAGAGAGGGAAAGATCGAGAGAGAGAGTCCCGTGTGGATGCGAACTCTATGTTGGGGAGAAGTCCGTGCTTTTTTTTGTGGCGGGGGAAGTGGCCTTCGAGTCTGCTCACCATTTTCTTGCACAAGAAAAGCTGCATCGATTTTTTGGCCCGCTGCCGGCCCGAGATAACGACACCTAGAAGCCAATTAGTAAGGCGATTGCTTCACTGGTTCTTTTTGCGACGCGAAGTTCTACGTTTGTGCTTTTATTTCTCTCTTCACTTCTCTATTATTTCGAATGGCAAAATACGGCGCGATTGTGTCCGAGGGATCGTTTGGCACCGTTTATCACTGGAATGACGGCAAGACGTTAGTTTCTGAAACTCTTTTCTGATGGTCGGAGGTTTTAGTTCGATCGCCGTGAAATTACTGAAAGATCGACAGCGATACGATGTTTATCAAGCCGAGCTGGAGATGCTAAAAAAATTGAGGCATCCGAATATCGTCGAGTATAAGGACATGCCGCTCGGGTTTTTGCCCGAACCCGGTGATTTGCTGATTTTTTCGGAATATTGCGAGCATCGATCTTTGCGGGATGGTAGGTGGTACTTTTACGAAAATTAATGTGACCTCGAGGATATTAAATTCGGGTTCTGGTTTTTCGGTGGCATCCAAATTTTTCACTTTGATTCTCTACGACCCTATTACAAAACATAGAACATTTTTATAGAATTTACGCAGTTTTTAGATATAAAACAATGTATAAATAAGAAAAATTTTGGCAAAGTCGGGCTTTTTGGTCAAAAATGTACGAAAGTGACTTAAACCGATAAAATTTTCAGATTTTCGAAGTTAAAAGCCTATTTGTCTCTTTCTCGCTCTCTTTCTTTAACTTTCTGGCAAGGAATACTACTAAAAGCACTATGAAACGTATACAATACCAGCGCCCAAAACCCACTTCGCGGGCCCTGAGCGCTGGAATGCGGTCTTTCCATGAGAAATTTGACTTTCCGATCGCTCGGGTCCTTCGGACCCCTCCGCTCTCCCGACCACACTCGCGAGTGCAATTGGCAAGCATGAGGAAATTTGTATTTTTCCCATAATGCAAATTAGCCCTGCGGGCCCCCAAAAATTAGTAAACTCGGCTTTAGCTTTGTAAAATTGTCTTGTATCAAAACTCTGACAACACCATTGGAAAGAGACGGGTCGCTTACCCCCATTTGAGCGAGGATTAGGATGTTTTATACACGGGAAGGCCCTCAAATCGGGCTTCGAAGTGACAGCCGGACACACACACAGAGATACACCCCAAAATTATATAAGGTAGGATGATCAACAGGTTAGTCCCCTTTTCCCAAATTCCCCGTTAACGGAACAACCCCAAATTATGATAGCCACAATGATAATTCTCAGCCACCCTTCACATTCAGTGATCCTTTCTACCAAATACATCTACCAACTGCAGAATGTGCAACTATGGTTTTACGACCTGTTTTCCGGACTTCATTATTTACAAATCGGACATGCGGCGGTGCATCAAGACGTGAAGCCGCAAAAGTAAGTCCAGAACCCCTCGCTGATAGTTATGCCCAGGCGCAGGTTTCGGCTTGAGCATAAGCTTAGGCGTAGGCTCAGGCTGCGGCTTAGGGTTAAGATCCAGCTTAGGCTTAGGTTTAGGCGCAGCCGGGGGAAGGGTTTAACCCTTGCTTCAAGCTTAATCCTAGGCGATTCGCTAGCTTCATTTTTATAGCCTATTAATATCCGACGACTTTGTGCTGAAGATTGGAGACTTTGGGACGCTGAAAATCCTGGACAAGGCATGTCGCTACCCCTCGATGCTGGTGGGAACGCCAAATTACGTGGCGCCTGAGTATCTTAATGCCCGGGAAGTGATCCTAACCGCTGAGGTAAGTTGGTGCTGTCGAACCGCAACCAAAATACAGGGTGTCCCAAAAAAAAAATCCTCCCCTAGCCGGCCGCAGACGTGTCCGATTTTTACGATTTAGGTCTCTTTTTTTTATTATTTATTTTTACGATTTTTACGCCTTTCCGAGAGCTTTCGATAGATACCTAAATCATAAAAATCGGACACGTCTGCGGCCGGCTAGGGGGGGGATTTTTTTGGGACACCCTGTAAGTTCTAGGACCTCTTCAAGGCCGACATCTATGGCGCGGGGCTGGTGCTGTGGGAGATGATCACACGCAGGTGAACGGGAAGCTTGTAATCTTCTCAAGGGGACCTTAGAGAGGTCAGTTCGGCATCAGAAGCTCGTGATTTCACCCTGGGACAGCATGTTCCGGGGCCGCTTCAAACCGTTTTATCTCGGTAGGTTGCCTAAAAAAATGTTCAATTGACGCTTACTCCCTGTTCTCTAAAGCGTCTAGAAAAGTTCTTGATACATTTGGTGTGCTTGCAAGCATTACGCCATGTAAATTCATTTCAGCGAAAAGACTTTTTGGAAAGAATCGTCATGTGAATATTTAGCTGTTACCGTTTTTCTACGATAGCCCTTGCATTTTGATTGGAATACCTCGAATTTTCCAACTTATGCCTATAATAAAAAAAGCTTGATTTTTGCCTTTAGAGCCCCTTTAAGAAAAAACAAGAAAATTCAAAAAAATTTTCAAAATTCAAAAAATTAAAATTCAACTAAGAAAATTTTGGCGACGGAATCCCTTTACCAGAAACATGGTAGACAAAACGCTTTTGCGAGTAGCCTGAGCATCGCGAGATTTCAGATGTGTTGAAAAGACGTTCAGCACACGTGCGACTTGCAAGGAAATGTACGAGAAAATCAGCGAATTTGCAAACGTAAGTAAATTAGGCTGACGAAAGACCCGAAGCTATTGACGTTGAGCGGCGATTTATTAGGCTCTTGCCGGACTAAACAGTTCTCCAAGCTTAAGCTAATAAAGCAAACAAAGCTTAGCCTAAACGCAAGCTTAGTCAAGCCGCAGCCGAAGCCTTAGCCTAAGCTAGGCCTAAGCAAAGCTAAGCATAAAAATTTTGCCCCCCGCCAACTTCAATAGCTCCAAATATTGTTAAGTCATTTAGATCCCACGAAACCAATTCCGTCCCCAATCCAATTCTACCAAGAATTACCTCGTGGACCCGATCACACAATGGGCTTTTGAAAATATGCAAGCCCCGGCCGGGGCATGCTCCTGGATGGATGGTGGTGAATACGTTCCTCCGGAAAATGTTGCCGACAACTGCGTGGAGTTTGAGGAGTTTATGAAGAAAGTGAAGGCATCCCCGAACTTTGATGCATGGACGATCAAGAAGCGCCTGTTGGTATGAATTTAGTGCAAGAGAGATTCCAAATTTCCAAAAGTTCCAAAGGAGAGATATCAAGAGATTCCACAAAAAGCGGAAGTACGAGGGGATAGCGAAAATCTCGACCGCCAAAATCCCAAAAGGGCAGTACCTCTACAACCAAATTCCGACGCGTAACGATCGATCGAGTCCTTGTTTCTATACAGAATTCCGGTGTTTTAGCATATCGGGGCCCTGGCTGTCGGCATTTTATTTTTCCGAAATATACAGTGTCGGGATTTTGACACGTTGCGATTTCGGCTCTCGGGATGTTGATCTGTCTGATTTTTACCTCAAATTTACTTGCCATCCGATACACTTTTTAGGGTCCTCTCGACAACTATGTCAAATTTCCCGGAATCCCCCTCGATGATGTCAAGGACATCATTTTCGATGACAAGAATCCAGGGAAGATCCGAGAAGCCGTTGTTGAAGCCACACTGCCTCATTTATCTGAAGTTTCTTGTATGGAACAACGAGACTTCCTTGAAGACGTCGAAGCCGAGAAGAAGAATTATCTGGAGAATGGCGGAGACGCGCTCAAAACCGAATCCGTGCAACTGTCGTGGTACCTCCAGCGAAGGTTCTTTCGGCTCTTTCGCATTATCGGGGGGGCCCACTTGCCTTATTATGATCCCTTTTTCAAGTGTCCTAAATTGTTTTCTACTATTCCTAAACGTAAAAGCTTTGCAAATTTTAAGTAAAAAAAATCGATAGTTTACTAAAAAAGCCGATTTTTACCTAAATTTCGACTTTTTACAACTATTGTTAAAGTTTTTAGATATAGTTCTATATTATTAAGAACACTACAAAATTGTCTATTAACTTACTAGGGATTTCTATACTCCTGCAAAAAAAATAGGTTAAATGTTAATACAGATATCTTTTAGAAACCTCTCACCACATCTAAATTATGTGATGGCACTCCACGGCTTCGACTACGAACTCCAAAACACGGTCATGTTCTTTGCGTTCGACGTGATGTGGGAATGCCTGCGAGATGATGGCCGTCTTGCGCCGCTTGATCGCTACAAATTGGCCACCATCGCTACCAATCAGCTCCAGGAGCTGGAGAAGATCTTTACGCGGCGACTTTTGTTCCCGATCTACCATTACGTCTCTCCGCGCGAGGAATGGATCCTGATTGAAGAACCGGGGATATTGTTTTTGAAGGGCTTTTCGAAAGCTCGAAAGGATTGGCGGGAAGATCCGAACATGTTCGACGCGCAAGAAAAGCAACCGATTGGTAAGGTTTTTAAAGGGATGGGCAAGACGGGGCTATGGATTTTTCGGAGCAGATTCTATAACGCCGCAATATGCGCCGTGCACACCACGCTCACGCAAAATGAGTAGCGTAGTGTCGCGTAGTTTACCGCTCCCGGAATACGCACCGCGCACGGAGCGTGATCACTGGTCAGAAATGTATGTTTGTATGGATAAACTTTCCGGGCAGGCACTCAAAATTATACTTGGAAATTAGTCAGAACCTTAGCCCAAAACCCGCTCCGCGGGTTGTGGACGCTGCAATCCGTGGTTTGCAGAAATATTTGATTTTTCATAGCTACGGTCCTTCGGATTTCGGACCCCTCTCCTCCCCCCGACCGCACGCGCACGTGCAACTGGCAAGAATCAGACTCCCCCAACAAGCTGCATTTTCAGACCTTCAAGACATACTGCGCGCTCTAACGAAAGAAGTGGCACTTTTATTGCGCGGAAATCCGTATCAACAACGCGTCTATAACCGCATGCTGGACCACAAATCACGCCAGCAATATCAACGTGAAACGAAGAACAACCTTCGGAAAACCGACCCTTTGCGCATCAACGTGCCCCACGAAAACCATCTAATCGAATACGAAGATGACGACGAGTTTCGAAAAGTATTTGATGATTATGAAGGGCCCTTCAAAAATTATTTCTTCTTTTTCAACGCGAGCCGCCGCGTAGAAGTGTTAGCCTGACCCGGAGTGCTCGAAGAGTGTGAGTTTGGCTTGATTTTTTAGTTTTCGTCTTCAGACTTTCGGAGATCCTTTTGTGATTGTTTAAAAGGGGTTGGTTATAACTAACTGATAAAATGTCTTTTTTCAGCCTACCCCGCAAACGTCCCACCCGAACTTGCCGTCCACTACTTCAGCTGTGCCACCGAAGTTGAACAAAATTTCATCAAAATGCACTCCGTCATGGATCGGTCACTTCGCTACTTGCGATACTTCAAATCTATCGAATCTGCGCTATGTGTACGATACCTCCTGGAAGACCTCTTGGCCGAAGGGGTCCCGATGAAGGAATTTGATTTCCATTTCCTCTGCTTTTCCATTAAGTAACGGGTCGGCGAGACGAGTGGGCCATTAACCTCCTTCAAGGAATTGGACACCATGAATTATCCAAAA